>JAOCPS010348572.1:0-12600 GCA_025505425.1 Graphium colonna | reverse complement strand
GAGAATTTTTAGTCTAAAATATCCAAAACAGTAAACTTATGACAGCTACTATGGATCTTGAAGTACAAGTGCAATGCTCAATTGCTACAACATCCAGCCGTTTTGTGAAGCAATTCGAAACACAACCATTAAAATTTGATGCCCTCATTGGTTTATGAGCATAGTTCAGCAAAATACAGTATACAACAATTCTTTTATAAAATGCCGTGTATTGTAGTTATTTGTTCCCTGCCTACATTCAACATTTTAGCGTTATCATAAATCACTATACAAACCCTATCATTATATTGAATTGGTTTAATAAATTTTCATTTGTTTAAGATTTTATGAATTTAGAACATGGGGCAGCAAGCTTTTACATCTTAGACACGAAACAAAATAGAGTAACCCAAAAAAATTTAGACTGATATATAGTGAATTAGCTTGTTCAAAAGATCTATGAAAAGAATTTAAAAAAAAATTTGAATTCTTCCGCAAAAAAAATATTTTGAAAAAAAGGTGAGTTGTTAGTTTGCAAATATAAGTATCGATTATAAATATACATGCCAGCAGCATATGCAATTTTAAACATAGATTGTTTAGTTTTATTAGAGATTAAACGAATTGTTGGTTGGCCCGATACTGACAGGCTAAGATGCAGGATACAACAGTGGGACCTACTGAAAAAGCTCTGTTAAAAATATTTAAAGAAATAACGAAAATTACAAGTTCTGGTCTTTTCTGTATATCCGAAGTGTTTCCGCATGTTTGCATTAAAAAGTATTTAGCCTAAAATGAGACGCATAAAACAAAAGACTTAGCTCGTGTGAGACCTTTTTCGAAACTGAATTGGAAAGTCGTTTTATATCCATTGGACTGAATCCAAAGTAACTAATTTCTTTTTAAACTGAAGGTTTACGTCAGACTATTTAGGAGTTCTTGAAAGTGATAAAGCCTGACAGAAAATCATTATAGCGTCTGTAATAAACTCTTACGATGAATCTTCTTCTGACAGTAACAGATCATCAACGTCTTGAACCTCTGCTAAGCGAATGAAAGAAGACGAAACTGGATCCAATTTCACACGTGCACTGTTTTAATGATGGCAAAGGATAATAGTAATGTCGCGATCAAGAAAAACAAAGACCAATTGCTAACGAGATCGACTTTTCCTCGGGGACATCTTGAACCAATCGCAATCACGACCCAGACATTTGGTGGTCAGTTAATTTGAATCAGTACCCGTATTTGTCAAGGTTTGTTAGAATTTGTCTTTCTGCACCAGGCAGGAGTGTTTACAGTAAAGTGGTATTTTTGAAGCTTGTCTGATATACGAAGCCAAGCGGAGTCGCCTCTTACCAACAAATGCGGTACATTTGATCGTTAAAAAATTTTGACATGCAATTATAAAAGTAAACGGTGTCTATAACCTATTGATATATTGATATGACTTGCCTTGTGTAAAACAATGAGATGTATATAAAAAAATTCTATCCGGTATCCGGCCGCATACTGAATAATAATTTATTACAGACATCTGCCCATTTTGTGAAGTAATATGTCACAACCATGAAATATTTGTTGCTGTCAGTGGTTTATGGGCATAGGTCAGGGAAATACATATCAATAATTTTTTATAGTGCCGTGCACTGGAGTTTAATTGTTCCCTGTCTGCTTTCACCATTTTAGCGTAATCGTAAGTCACTATATACACCCTACAATAATATTGAATTGGTTTTATAAGTTTTCATTTGCTTATGTTTTAACGGTTATGAAATTATGAACTTAAATCATGAGACACAAAACTTTCGCGTCTCAGACACCGTAATAAATGGAGTTAGTCGTCAAGATCGAGACTTTTTGATATATAGGGATGAGGTTGCTTTTTAAACAAAGCTACGAAAAAAATTTGTCTATAATAAATTATAAATTCTGGTTTTGGCGAAAAGTTGAGTTGGCTGGTTTGCAACTATAAATATCGATTTTAAAAATACATGTGAAATGCAAATGCAATTTTTAACAATCTGTATACTAGTCAGGACCTACAAGTCTCATCTACTTACTATCTAGATGTGGAGCCAGCTAACTACGAAGATGTTTTAATATACCCAAAGATTGAAGCGGGTAGCCTGATATCAGTCAAAGAAGAAGGACTTAATGTGACAGGTACCATACATAAAGTATTCTTTCTGAACAATATTAGGAAATGCAGTGCAATGAAATGATAAATCTTTAAATAACAAAGTTAAGAGGCTTTCCTGAAATATAGGGCAAAAAGGCAATTCTCAATTTGTATGTGTTTTAATCATCACTTGCCAAGTTTTGTCTATAAAAATCGTGTAACATACAGAGAAAAATTAAGGGGAATATTCTATTTGGTATTGGGTAATTTTTAATTGGGGAACATAAATTCATTCCAGGTTTTTTAATTATATATTATAACATTAATACACTATAACTAACAATTTTTACAGATTTTCCTGAGCATGCTGATTTAAACCGTGAAGCGATTCACTCCGACACAGAAGACGATCAACTGTTAATACCAATATATTCCTACAACTCATATCCTATTAATACCATAGCTAATGGAATGAAAGGTAATTTATAGACATATAAAATTTGAGAAAAATACATAACATTTAGTAATATTCCCACCACACAATTCCAATTTTATGTTAGCTCCATCAAGCTTGACCTGCGAAAGTCTAAGTTTAGGGAAACATGTGTAAAATAGTTAAATTGATTAGTAATATTGACATTTATGGTAAACCCACTATGAAAGGCTCAGAAAACAAAACAATTTTATATAGGTAAATATAAAGAAAATGTATATGCAGGGTGGGTTGGTGGTGTTGAGTACGAGAGGTGGTACATTTGTTTTGTACATAACGTCAAAATGGAAGAGTGGTATTTACTCTATTAAAGTGAGCTTTGGGCTGAGAGTGAGATGGAATCCGGTGCATTTTACTACTACACGTCATTCGAACGCGTATCGCGTAACGAGAAACTGAGACATAAGCGGACCGTCCTGGAGTTCCCAGGCGCTTCAGATGTTGTGAAAGGTTGACTGGAATTAATCCGTTTGCAGAGACTACTGTTTGGAAGAGGTAGGAATAATGTCGGTCGACATTTGACCCCGCATGTCGTCACCTCGTAGCCAGGTCCAGATATTTTCGGTACTTCTCTGTTTCGGCTTTCACGAGGTTATCGTTAAATGGGATTGTAATGTCGACTAAAAATACCCTTGACTGTGCCAGGTCCATCAACACGATATCAGGCTTGTTGGCCAGTATCGTCCGCGCTGTGGCGCGGTCATTTTTGAGCACAGATTCCGGCAAGTACTTATAATACGGCAATCTTCGCTCCGTGAGACCTTACTTTAAAGATGGAGTTTTCTGGCCACTGTTTTATGGCCGTGCAAGTACTCAGTATTAGAAAAAGCCGAACAACCGGAGATAACATGCCGAAGCGACTCCCCAGGATGGCGACATTATCGACGTATGTCGGTGGCACCATCCGTCAGGATGTATCTCCTATAGTTGTTCGCCTTTATAACCTCATCTTGTATTGCACAGGCAAAACCCTCGGTTTCTCCAAAGAGGTCACCGAAACGCTGTCAGTTAACTGATGCGGTGTATTCCAAAGGCTCACGAAGAGCTTTGTAGAATTGCCCATGCGGTTCCGTCTCTTTCCGTAGGGTCTCTCGGTCGAAGACGCTTTGTACTGCCGAGTTTTACCATTGCCCGTTGGCTGAAGATATTGGTGTCAGTCCTTTGTTTCTCTGAATAACGTCTGCGTAGAATGACTCATCCGATTTCACGATTATGCATAGTGAGGGCGCTTAAAAAACCCCCTAAGCGAAGCCTAAAGATCGACAAGGGATTTCATTTCACACACACACACACATATATATCATCTCAATATTTATTCAATCGTCCATTTTTCATAATTGACATGCGATAGCACAATTCCTTGAAGGAACTTATTTTCAAGTAACAGCACGTATAATTAAAAAATATTTTAAAGCTCAAACCTTATCGCTTCAACCATTTGAAAATTTCATTTAAGCTTTTTTCCATATGTTTTAGGGAATCTATCTATACTCCAACCTGAGAAAAAAGGAAAAAAATATACACATCCCTTGGACTCAATGAAATTACAACAAAAAGATAAAACTTCTAATATCAATGAAGAAGCAAAAAGAATTGACATGAAATCTGGAAAAAATCTGCAGAAAAAGAAGAGCTCATTTGTGACTAACAAAGAAAAAGTTCAAAAACTGATTAAAAATGGTGTCGATATGAAACCCGAAAGAAACTTAAAGCAAGTAATTGCAAATGTCGTACCAAATAAACAAAAATCAGAGCCGTATTATAGCGAAAAAACTCGAAGTAAACATGTAAATTATGTTAAAACATCTATAATAAAAACAGACATTTTTTTTCAATGCAACGAGTGCGGTAAACGTTTCTCCACTAAGGACATACTGACTAATCACATTCTTAATTGTAGTGTAAACTTGGTAGGCGATAGCCAGCTAACGAATGAACACACTTCCAAGTCATCATTGTTAGAAAAGTTCAGTTGCAATATTTGCACGTTTGAAACTTATAACAAACGTTCCATAGAAATTCATTCAAAAAAGCACAATGTTACGAAAGTCTTTTCTTGTAACATTTGCGAGTACAAGACCGCATATAACAATCATTTACAACGTCACATGACAGTACATACAGGTGAAAAACCATTTTCTTGTAACCTTTGCGACTACAAGAGCGCATATAAGAGCCATTTACAAAGTCACATGACAAAACATACAGGTCAAAAACCATATTCTTGTAACATTTGCGAGTTCAGGTTCGTACTTAAGAGTAATTTAACAGAACACATGAAAAAGCATACAGGTGAGAAACCACTTTTTTGTAATATTTGCGGGTTCAGTTGTACACGACTGTTTAATTTTAAACGACACATGACAAAACATACAGCCAAGGAACTTTTCTCTTGTGACATTTGCGAGTACAGATGTACACGAAAGGAACATTTAAAAAAACATTTGAGTAAACACTCAGACGAAAAACCTTTCTCTTGTAATATCTGTAAGTACAGATGTTTCAAAAAGTCTATTTTAAATAGACACATGAGAACACATACTGGTGAGAAACCTTTTTCGTGTAATATTTGCGAGTATAGTTGTGCACGAAAGAACGATTTAACAAGCCACATGAAAAAACATAGAGGCGAGGAACCTTTCTCTTGTAATATTTGTAAGTACGGAAGTTATAAAAAGTCGGATTTAAATAGACACATGCGAACACACACTGGCGAAAAACCTTTCTCTTGTAATATTTGCGATTACAGTTCTGCACAAAAGAACGATTTAACAGTACACATGAGAAAACATACAGGCGAGAAACCTTTTTCTTGTAACATGTGCGAATACAGATCTGCATATAAGAAAGATTTAATAAAACACTTGAGTAAACACACAGGCGAAAAACCTTTTTCTTGTAATATTTGTAATTACGGATGTTTTAAAAAGTCCGATTTAAATAGACACATTAGAACACACACTGGCGAGAAACCTTTCTCTTGTAACACTTGCGATTTCAGTTGTGCTCAAAAGAACGATTTAACAGGACACATAAGAAAACATACAGGCGAGAAACCTTTCTCTTGTAATATTTGCGACTACAAATCTGCATATAAGAAACATTTAATGAAACACTTAAGTAAACATACAGGAGAGAATCAAGTACTAGTGTTAGAATGAAACATAAAAAATTCTTGCAAAATTATAAAATGCAGTGGGAATTACAACCAGAATATTCTAATTTGCTAACAGGTAGCCTAAATGGAAAAATAACGCATATTGCCATGGTTTGCAACTTCAAAATAAGAGAATATTATAGCAAAAGCCCTATGACCGAACATTAACATAAGCGCGCTAAATATACTTTTCATCGATAAATCGTACCTAACATTAGTACGTATTAATTGTAAATTAGTAAATTTGTCAAGTTATTGCCCTAAAAATGCCGTCTTGTCCGATTTATTCTTGCAAAAACCGTTTTGGAATCTAAAAAATGTATACGGAATATGGTTTCATTGGAAGTGTTTTTAATTGAATAAAACAATTAAAAATATACAATAATATTCAAATGTTAAGTGAGATGGGAAATTCACAGTTAATATTCATTACTAACAAAGAAACGAATACTCTAAAATTTGAACATCTAAGCTGGTTTTAGTCAAATATCGTTTTTTGCTACCTTTTTTTCTTGATTAGCAATACTTCAGCTCTTTTGTAAATAATCGTTAAGTAAGCTTTTAAATGGTTACACTTTATTTACATTTTTTATCCTTTTTTGGTATTGTGAGTGTGTTCTTAAAGAGGAAGTCCTTATAATGTCTTAAAATGTTAGGTAGAAAATGTTATATTTACTTTCTAATAAAAATCTCTAATAAGCTTATGACTCTGCATTGTATGTATTTTTAATCAAAATAATAGTTTTCTCATGGCGAAATACCTCCACTATTTGTTTACGTAATAAATTGCGCTGGTTACTATTTATTGACCGCCTCTGTAGCCTGTAGGTCTTGCTTTGTATACCTGAGGTCGTGGGTTCGAATCCCATGGAGGAACAGTAACTTTGTGTAGTTGTTTCTTGGTCGGATTAGGGCTGATCAACCGATTGCCTGCAAAGAAAGATGATTCATGCTTCGGATGGGCATGTAAAAAGTCGGTCCTGCGCCTGATCTCTCTCCGGTCGTGTTGGATATACATTCCGTCGGGCTTTGAGAGGTAAGGAACAGAGAGTGCACCTGTGTTAGCGCGTACACTGTGCACTATAATATCTTATCCTGCGAAGTTGGCTCAACTCTGGGTAGATTGGCCGCCGTGACCGAAATTCGGTCTGGAGTATTTCAAATTCATTTATTAACGACTTCACTACATTGTAATAACTAGTTACTTAAAAGTTTTTATAATTTAACATTTACTATTTGCAGGGCAGTTTTTGAATACAAGAAAATAAAAAGACATTCGTTAAGTTTTAGTGTATGATTGTTTTTCACAAGTATAACTTTTTTGCGACGGTATCACAAATTTGGTGTTAAATTTAATAGAATATCGGGACATTATCTTTTATTAATTTCGATGGTTGTACGGGTATTTTTTTTTATTTCAATGTCATTCTTCATGATAAATTATACGGGGGATTTTCTCCTACTCTGGCAATTTTAACAACCACGTTGTAGTATCCGCTTTTACAAGTTGTCAAAACACCCGTGTCTACATGTATGCATCTGACATATCACTGACAATTTTGTTTGACAACGCTCCATCTGTATTATTCTCTAATCTGTGGTTGCAATAAAGATATTGATCGTGTTAAAATAATTGTTTGTAACGCACTACAATTAAAAGCATTAATAACGTAAAATACTTTTGTTTTATTGCTAATAATATATCCTGATTTCTCCCAATTTTCAAGTGCCTTAAGTTAATGGGCTTATAGTATGGGAGCAAAATCCACGGTGAACAGAGGTGATTTTGTGACAATATGTAGATAAATGTCTCGAGTTTATCATGGTAAGGGTCGCTTTCTTGTGTGTTGTGGAAATTACGAAAAAAAAACATTTATATTAAACATTATTTTTTCGTGCGGCGTGATTAATATCCACTGTGATTTCATCTAAAAATACCACCGGAGCTTCGATTAGTTATTGCCGCCTTAGCCTAGGATAAATAAATAAACTACACTATATACCGACGTTACAGGGGCCGTGTATACATAAGCAGTAATAATCTTTAATACTCAGTCTACCTGGTCTTGCTAGATTTATTGAAATATATGTGTAATATTGTTGCGCGTGTAATATTATTTTAATGTTTTAAGCATTGGTGCCGATAGAGCTCTAGCAAGTAGACACCATTGGATCGCGTGTGTTCATGACGGTTTAAATTACGTATTCGGCCAGTTCGTTCTCTTTATTTATTTTGTCATTCATAATGTTGAAAAACTGCTCAGTGTATACTCTATTTTCATACGAACGCCTGATAGCGTTAATTATTGCCGATGTGATTTTTAAGTCCACCCTCATATTTCGCAAAAAAGATTATTAAAAATATAAATATAACTACATTAAAGTAGGTATGTTTAAATAATTAATAATATTTTTTAAAACGTCAATTTATGACCTCGATTACTAATGTTAATATCTTTTAGTGACTTATTGACATCTGGCGTCGTCCATGTTCTCCTCTAGCGGATGGCCAGAGGCCGGATGGCGGCCTATGTGGAACATAACCACATTTTTCAATGAGAGAAGTTGAATCTCGTACACTATAAACATACACATTTACATTACAAATTACTGGGTACATTATAAATCGTGATTATGAAATAGATGTGAGCACACACGCCTCTACATTGCCGCTTTGTATTTACGCGCGCATCGTGGATTTGATTCGTGATTGTGTGCCGTTGGAGATTATATCCTATCATACATACACAAATACCGAGTATTATGTTATGGTGATTTTGTTACATTAAATCAAATAGCAAAAAAAAATGTATAATAACATAATAATTTAAATAATCGAATTACATCGATAGCATCTTAAAATTAAATTAATTTACTAATGTTTGTAGTTAAATATCAAAAAGTCATTATCTAATTAAATAAAAATCAGTTTTCTATTTACCCCATCTTGTGGTATTGCCATTTGCGCTGTGCATGTGTTTGTCCGACAGAGTACTTAAACTGACGTTGACTCGGTAGAGTAGTATTGTTCAGTGTTTGTACTGGCACGAATTCTATGCATCAGTGATGCTACCTTTTTTCGAATAACAGTATTAAACCCATCCGTAACGTTCTGAGCAAACATTCTTGACGCACTACAGAACCACGGAAGCCCTAATATCAACCTGAAGGCATTATTTATTACACTGGATACGAAGGGCATTGAAAGTCGTCTGCGTGTCTCTGACCCACAGACTACACGTGTAAACAGATTTGTATATTTATGACTTAAAGTATTTTTTGTTTTGTGCAACATGCAAACCGGCGGGCCAACATATTACTGACAATGCCCACCCCTCTCTTTCTCTATATCCGCATCATCTGTTAAATTCTCGTTTATTATATGACAAACATATTTAAGTCGAGTAACTCGTTTTAATAAAACACCTCCAAGAGTGACACCGGGCATTATTATTAGCCTCGGCTTTAAACACCAATAGCTCACTTTTTTATTATTATAGACAAGGTCGTGTGACTTCGCATATTTAGAGAGGACTTACATATGTACGGGCTTAGCAACATAATGTCATGTGCGTAACTAATACTGTTAATCAATTTTCCATCACAGTATAACCAATGCTATAGCAGAGCTCGACAAGCAGCTGATTTATAAACAGATTAAAGAGCTTAGGTGAAGTTAATTCACCTTGCCTTACCCCACACTCCAACCTATACTTGTCTGACAGTGCATTAGACCATTTTATCTGGTTAGTTTGTTTTTCGTACCAGTATTTGAAGATGTTAATGATTTCCTCGGGCAGTGTTAGCTCGCGTCGTTTTTTTCATAGTATATCACAACTAACCAGGTCAAAACGCCTTAGACAGGTCGAGAAATGCCCCATAGACCGGTGCCTTTTTATCGGTGTCATACCTAACGGTGTACTTAAGGGTAAAAGTTGCACTTTCTATGGACAATCCTGATCTAAACCCAAACGGAGTCATGCAAGTTTAGATAATCACTGATGTTGTTGCTCAAGCTCATTGTCACCTTTGCTAAAATTCTAGATAAGGAAATAGGTTTATAATTCTCTTTATCAGATACGTCCCTAGTTTTATTTTTGGCTATAGGGACCACTACAGACTTCAGTAAGTTTTTGGGTAGGTATGAGTGCCTTATACAGAATGTATAAAACATGCTAAGAACGTAGGAGATATGAGGTACAGCATGCTAAAGATGTTCAATGCTTAGTTCATCGTGTCTTTCAGCATAGGTTTTATTGACTTTTGGCACAGTCTTTGAATGAATTCGTGTTGGCTGTCCAAAATAACTGCACTCAGCATCGACCACTTCCAGCTGCGTTCAAAGAGAATTGAACTTTAAAATGTTCTTGAAATATGTTGGCAATATCCCCGGGATCTCTATACCTCCGATGCTTTCTGGAAGGCTAGGTTTGGGACTTAACTTTGTTGTCTCCCTCCAAAGGTTTTAAAACTTTAATTTTCATATTGTGAGGCTTATAAGGCATTCGTAATTGTTCTCGCTTATCTTGACATAATTTAAGTTTCATTTTAAATTACTTTCTCAAAAAAATTCTTGATTTCATTATATATAGTCCCCTCCCTTGGTTTGACATACAACACCCAATGAAGATGATTTTGTCTAGCCTCCCAATGAGCATAGCGAACATACTTATTCCACCCAATAACATAACGGCCTTTAACTTTGCGCTTTCATAACTAAAACTTTTTATAGCGGCATGTGTCAAACTGGCTGTAATCTTATTTACAATCTATCTACTTATACATCTTATCACAGCACTGACTAAGCTCAGCAGGAAAATTAATATTCTTAATACTATTATTGCATAAATTACAATAGACAGTCATTTGGCAGTTATCCCTTTCTCCCCAGATAATTTTATTATTATTACGTATTTGCTTAGGTGGATCATATTAAGACCTAATGAATAATAGATTGCACCTAATAACTAAAGATAGATGGTCAGACCAGTAAACATCCTGATACACCTCTACGCCTAACACTGACCTTCACACTACTGCTGATACGAGACAGTGATCCAGCCAGTTTTGACTTTTATGTATATCACTAATAAATGTGTTGGTATTGGTGTTCTCCCCTGTGTTTGTTGTTTTATCAGCACATATCCAATCTCTATCCAAACAACAATTATTAGTAAATTAAAATCCCCTAAAATAAATTCATAACATATATTTTCGATTTCAACAATGACTATTATCTCATTCATACATTGGTTAAAGTTTTTTTTATGGATAGGAAGACAAACAAGCAGACGGTTCAACAGTTGGTAAGTGATCCCGTCGCCCATGGACCGACGCAACATTCGGAGAGTTACGAATGCGTTGTCAACCTGGGAAATTGGATACAATAGGAGGGCAGGAGCGGGAAAAGAAAAGTCTACCACATTGCCATCCGGCATCCCCTAAAGTCATGCATACTTTATTTTATGCCGACTTTATAAAGGGCGGTGGTTCTTCTCCGGACGAGCGTAGCCGTAAAAGTGCAGCAAAAACCGTGAAAGGATGTTATGCTCTATCACCTGTAAAAGTCTATTAAATTGTCAGATTTCATTGGCATACAAAATATAAGAACGGAACGATTAACAGTCAAAATCAACATCGGAATATCTTTATTCAATATAGAAATTATATCACTTGCTTATTGATTGTCATAAAAAAGTACCACCAAAAAACCACCGGTTCGGAACAAAAGCCTCCGACCTGAGAGGAACCAGCGTAAAAAACTCAGCGGGACTAATCCTTTTTTTGTCAATATTTTGTAATAAATGTGTAATAATAGACAAGTAAATATTTTACAAAGTGTTTCTTTTAACTTGAAAAAGCCTGGAGCGAGCAGTTCATTACCAGGATGTGTTATCATTGAAGTAATCATTAATATATTAATAACGTTTAACAAACAAACGTTCTTTAACACTTTTCTGGAATTTATTACCGGAATAAATTTGAACGTTTTCTGGGATTTTGATGTAAAAATGTATAAATTGTCCCATAAAGGATTTACTTATCTTCCTCAGTATTGTTACAGGAAGAATTATCTTTATTTGCTCCTAGTATTTACATTATGTAAATTATTATGAGTTAGAAATACATTTTTAAGTTTTTAGACATACATTAAGTTTTCAAATATATACAGAGAAGCCATAGTCAATATCTTAATCTCTTTAAACGAATTTCTTACTGATTCTTCGGGACCCAGGTTATAGATTGGTCGAATAGCTCTCTTTTGTAGAACGAAAACGGTATTTACATCAATGCCGTTTCCCTAAAGCAGACTGCCATAAGACATTATACTGTAGAAATAACTAAAGTACACTAGACGGACGAGCTGTATCTACATCAGTTAGCTGTCTCATTTTTTTATCGCGTAAACTGCTGCTCTGAGTCTACTCGCCAATCTACTTATATGAGGACCCCATTGCAGTTTAAGGTCTGAACACACTCTTTTGATCTTTTCAAAGACTTGCAGATATATGTAATTAATTTAGTGCACAAATTATTTTGATCTAACTCATCCATCTTCTTATAATTTTTGAGATATTTTAATATTCCGCCTGTCGTCACCCTTATTATTATCACGAGACTTGTAAAATGTATAAAACCTTCTAAACGAGACCTTTGGCCTACTGCGACAGAGGTTTTCATCCATGAAAATGGGAAATTTCTGTTTCGGAATGAAAGAATTTGCTACAAAATTACTTAATTTATTTATTGTAGACTATTTGGTTTTGTTTTGTTTTTGTCGCGGGCATCATCACTGCTGGCCAGAAGGGCCTCTGCAGATCCGACGGACTTGAGGTGGCCGGCGCTTAG
>JAOCPS010348461.1:0-12601 GCA_025505425.1 Graphium colonna | reverse complement strand
CACTCATACACACTTACACTTTACTTTAATATATATATATATATATATATATATATATATATATATATATGTAGATGCTCCAGCTTATTCAAGAACTCTCGGTTAAGATCTGAAAAACATAGTCCTGTGTAGTAAAAATAGGAAAAATCGGGGAAGTTAAAAGGAAGAAAATGTTTTAGTGTATATAGGAAGCGTAAGGCAGCAATGTCTTTGTAACTAATTTCTTTCAAATTAACAGCCCATCTCAAGGAACTGTCCACATGTAGGCCAAGATTTCGTACTGAATCGGCGTACAGTATTATAGTATCGCCACAATAAATGCTTGCCACGTTAGTGCCAATTTTCGCTAACATTTTAGTACTGCCAATTAAATTACTTTGACATTTTGGGTTAATAACAAGGTCATACCTAGTAGACCAGTCTTTTAACGCTTTTATATTCTCGTTGGACACGAGTCTCTATCGGGGCACTGCGGATTTCTATGAAGATCTAAAAAAAAGCAAGTTTTATAATCCATTACCGCAATATGTATCTTTATTAAAGCAAAGCATTAGAAGAAAACTAAATGTGATATCGCAGGATGTGTTACGTTTTGTGTAAATAACGCACTATTTCTGTAAAATTGGACAAATAATTAATGAATTCCAACTAATACAAGTTTATATATAAGAAAAAGTGTCAGATATCTTTAGCCATTTCTCCATTCACTATCACAAATTCTTCATTGTAATGATGAAATTGCAGCCTGAAATAGAAGACGATTTTAAGCTGTAATTTCATCATTACTATGAAGAATTTAGAATAATATGGTCAACACCACAGAGCCTTTTTGAAAGTTTTATCTTTAGTTTACATTTTAAAAGTCTTTTACTAAAAAAAAATTATCTTTAGTTTACATTTGAAAAGTATTTTATTAAATGTGTTGTGGAAATTGAGACGCATATCAATAAAATTGAGACGCTATTAATAAATAAATTGAAATTTCCTTTGCCATATACTAATAACCATTTAACTTCATTTTAAATTTAAAGAATTTAGGGTGTTACTTCATAATTTCGATAAAGTAAAATTTTGAACTTTTTGTAAACGGCGGGTATACTTTTATTATACATTTTATTTCATGAATAAGAAACCAAACTGCATTAAAGTCAGCCGCTCAAAGAGCGGAGAAGTTTAATAAATTACTACATATCTATATGAAATTCCTACCGGAGCATGCATTAGAGCACTGCATAGCACGACAAAATTCTCACAACAGCATTTTTGCAAAGATTCACAAAGCACTTCATTTATCTTACATTCAGGGTTTAATACAATTAACAGTCTTTGAGATATGAGCCCAAGGTGACTAAAATGTTGCCATGGAATCTTTCATGCTTCAAAGAGTGATTATTATGGCAAAGTAGATAGTCTACAATTATCTTAAACACGTTGACGGTTTTCATGAAGACCACAGTTATTTCAACAAAGATTTAATTATTTTGAAATTTGAGTTTGCCTTTTGGGATTAAAATAATTTTATGTATTTAATTATTTCTCAAACGCCGTATTTCCAATGAAAAATTTTCAACTATGCAAAGCAACATCAACTGTTTTTGTTGACAACGAGAGCGTGTAAATACTAACAATTTGTAAAATCTAAATCTACTCCTGTCATTTGATTAAACTGCTTATCCAAATGCGAATAAAATTATACAGGCTTGGTTTTTAACAATTTCAAATATTGCGATATTGCAATTCGTATTGAAAATTTCTTTCAGGTGAGTAATATGCAGAAACAGCGTTAATATCGATTGTGACGTTATTTATTAGCGATATCCATTAGGCAGTTCAGGTATTAAATTTACTGTAAAAGCACTATATTTTTGGAACGAAGTTCCTTATGACTCATTGAGGAGGGTACCCTTGTTGTAAAAAACGTCCGTAACGTAAGATTTATCGTATCTATAGTCTGTATCCATCGTATGATGGCTATACAATGTCTAATGTATAATGTGGGGGTTGAATGTTTATTAATTTATTTATTGGTTAATTTTTCACGAATGTTTTTATAATGTGTGTTCGCGCATATCTCCGCCATTTATAAACCGATTTAAAAAAAAATCTTTATTTATCTTATAGGGAATTCATCTGGAATAGTTCCATTTTCAGGATAAACCGATTATTAGATTTTTTTATCAATATAACGAAATTGAAGTTTTGTGTTTTTTCGCGTATCTCCGTTATTTAAGAACTATCTTGAAAAGTTATTAGTTATATATTAGAGAATTATTGGTAGATAGTCCGATAAAATAAAAAAAACGAGTTTAGTTTCAGTTTTCTTCCGGATTTACTTGTTTACCAGGCGAGTGTTCGTAAACGAATGACGAAATAGGATAAATTTCATTTTCTTTTGGCGCGGATAGTGCCTGCAGCTCCGGGCTTCAGGTGGCCTAAACCTCTTTTATGAGTGGTTAAGCGCAAGGGAGATAGCCTAAGTTCGGACCGCCACCCCACTCGTATCACCAGATTGGGCTGAATCTCAATCTATATACTATATATGAGTATGACACTAAGTGAGCACCCCCACTTTATCCACTCCATTCCGCGAACTTTTGGACCTCCCCTCGTATATTCCAAAGCGTTTAAAGATAAATTAATCGTTTTATTTATTTAAAAAATATTTTAAAACTTGCAGCGTTTAGTGATTTAATTTCGTATGAAAACATTGCCTAATCTTATGTTATATATGGTTCTGGTTTAATGGCAGTAGCGTGATATTAAATAATTATATTTAAAATATTTCTTATAAGGAAGGAAACAATCAAATAGAAACGTATTTTAACTCCACTGATGGACTCCACAGCCTTATTTCATTATGATAGTCAGATAGGTTTTATATTTTCTAAGTCTAATATATAATAATAGCTATTTTTATAGGGAGGGAGGCAAACGAGCAAGCGGTTCACCTTATGGAAGTGATCACTACCGCCCATGGGCTCCCAGAAGCAACTACCAGAAGAATTACAAAAGCGTTACGGGTCTTTTAGATAAGAGTAGGCACCTATGTTCTCTGTTTGCCATAGTGTAGTTCTCTAAAAATAACTAATAGAATCTTGCCAATATTTAAGGAAAATTTATTTCATTTACTGTATTTATAGGCACTGCAAAAATGGCACACACTATTGTTTGTGTTTTCTTTGGAATTGTAAACAAATAACTTTACTAATGTATATTTTGCCATAAATACCATAAATTCTTGAATTAAACTATTCTTCTTGATTTTAATAATTACAGAAGCAAGATTTTTAGTTATAGACTTAAAATAAAAACTACAGATAAAACTTTAGTGTTACCGATATTATTAGATGAACGCCTTTTACTACACCAGCTTTTTAAGTCTGACCACATCTTAATTTTTCAGATGTAGATGAAGTATAAGATACAAACACAACTTCATAAAACGTCAAAGGACAAAAATCATTCGATTCTAACTCTCAATCGCAATCATAAAAGAGACAAAACTGTATCTATGTACTCGTAATATTTATGAATTGAACGTTATGCAATTTATATCACGAGATTATTGAGATTATTAAGGCTAATATTTTTTTTATTTTCATTTTGTGTATTGTCTTATTAGTGCAGTCTTTGAATAAAAGCAAACAGCCTTATTTAAAATCAGCCATTACTGTCACTCGTGTGTTTAAGCAATATAAGTGAACTTAGAAGAGCTTTAGAGGCCATAATTTTATTGTTTTTTTTTATGGAAAGGTAGACGAGAAGACGGTTCGCCTGATGGTAAGCGATTCCGTCGCCCATAGACACTCGCAACATCCGGAGAGTCGCGCCCTGGAAATTCGACATAATAGGTTTATTAGATATATTGAGGTCGGGATTTGGAGGGTAAAGGAGTGGTAGACATGGCCATCCGGCATCCCCAAAAATCATTGTATAATGTAATGAGCAAAATTATGTATATATTTTATACGTAGACTATTATTATGCGTTATAACTCTATTAACTACAATTTTAATAATTAAAGCACAAGTTTTCAAGCACCTTCAAAATATTTATGCATAAATAATAACATATGTCTAAATATAGAAAAGTGATTTATTAACTCTGGCGTTAGACATTTAACTACTAATATATTTCATGGCACAGACATTGTACACTGTAAGTTAATTCACTTTAAAGAGAGTACCAAACAATAAGTAATTTTGTTCGGTTAAACAAAATCAATCATTGTTTGGTCCCACTAAAACATAAAAGCCAATAAAAACTAAATTTGCAGTACAAAGCTTCCAAAAGAAGTATTCGCATTTTGCTATGAAACGGAAATATATTGGACTGGAAATTAAGTTTTTAAGAATTTATGTCGGTACAATTAAGGTTACATGTTAAGCTTTAACTTTAGATGAGTAATTAGGAGGATAGTAAAAATAAAGCAAGTATCGAATATATCATAAATGGTATGAACTTTTTTATTTAATATTTGATACTGACCAATGAAAACATGCTATAAGAGTAATTAATATACAAGATATTTCCTTGTTCAGTTTTTTATAACATTTTATATTTTGATTAGTTTATGATACTACTATAAATATATCTACTGACGATGGGCTGCAAGCGACCTAAATGGGTTCGGTTAACTCATTAGTGGTGTCGCCAGTTAGTCCCAAAGTTTACGGATGACTAAGTGGACACTGCTCTTAAGTAAGTATCGACGGGAATTAAGAAAGGTGTATTTTCAGTAGTAAAATACTATTATATGTAATGTATCCTAAAACTGACAACGAATGAATTACCTTATCATTCGGTATTTAGTCGAAATTAAAAATGATAGTCTTAAAAATAGCTCATTTATAGTATCCACGAAAATATAATGTAACTCATATTTAGGCGTTAACACACAAATTGAAATCGATGTGATTTATTAACTCTGGCGTTAGACATACAATTACTACAACATTTCATCGTACAGACATTGTACACTGTAACTTATTTCACTTTAAAGAGAGTACCAAACAATAATTAATTTTTAAATTAAACAACTTTACGAATTTTATCGCTGTTTATTTTTAATTTTTTATCTCCCGACGTTTCGAACCCTTTACAGTGTTCATGGTCACGGGTCACCTAAGTCCTACCCGGTCCTACCGGTCACGGGTCACCTAAAATTTAAAAATAAACCGCGATAAAATCGGTAAAGATGTTTCATTTAAAATATCAAATATTTGCGTAAGTCTTAGAAATAATATAATAACTAATTTTGTTTGGTTAAACAAAATTAATTATTGTTTGGTCCTGCTAAAACATGAAAGCCAATAAGAATTAAATTTGCAGTACAAAGCTTTTAATACAAGTATTCCCATTTTGCTATGAAATGGAAATAAATTAATATAATTAAATGATTGAATATATTTGACTGAAAATCAAGTTTTTAAGAATTTATGTTCGGTACAGTTAACACGGAAGTTGCTTAAACATTAGATTAGTAATAAGGAGGACAGTAAAAATAAAGAGATTATCGAATATTTCGTAAATGGTATGAACTATTTTATTTAATATTTGATACAGACCAATGACAACATGCCATAAGAGTTATTATTATACGAGATATTCCCTTGTTCAGTTTTTTATAACATGTTATGTTTTGATTAGTAACGATGGGTTGCAAGCGACCTAAATGGGTTCGGTTAGCCGATTGGTGGTGTCGCCAGATAGTTCCAAAGCTTACAGATGACTAAATGGATACTGCTCTCAATTAAGTATCGACGGGAATTAAGAAAGATGTGTTCTCTGACAACTGACAACGAATTAGTTACCTAAGCATTTGGTATTTAGTCAAAGCTAAAAATCATAGTCTTAAACATAGCTTAATTATAATATCCACGAGAATATAATGTAATAAATATTTAGGCTTTGACACACAAATTGTAACTGTAGCAAATCTCACATTACGATAATAAAACACCATTTTTTCTTAAAGTACAAAAAAAAAATGATACGTAAGTTAGTGTGATAAGTAAATATAAAGATTCAAGCTATTTCTTTATATTTTTTATCAGTTGTAAAATTCATCAAATTTACATGATATTATCTTTTAGAATAACAAATATTTATTTTCCTATGATTTTATTGATGTTTGTCATTTTATATTCTGAGTTTTGCCGTAAACATTTTTGTTCCGTTTTTTTAATCTTACTACTACTTGAGCCTTCATTTTTGGACTTATGTATTGTGGCTTATTTATCTATATACCGTTGATAAGTCTGCTGTCCTGGTATTTATTTCACTACTGAGTACGGGCTCTGCGTGTTCGGATTCCGTTATTTTTATTGTGTAAGCCAATTTCATAACAATAATCTGGTACTTGAATTTGGTTCAGTATCGAGGTAAAATTGCTATCAATATTTTTGAATAGAATATTTTTAAGAAACTATGATAATATTCATTAAGAAAATAACATATAGTTTAGACAATGATTTTATTTACTAAATTTAGAAAATAATTCATTAATTAAATATTTAAATAGCATTTTTAATTTAACACATTGATTTTCTTAATTTCTATTGAAAAATTGTACCTATATTGTAAATTAAAAACATTATTTATATTCTGTCATCAGTTACGGTTCACTTTTACGACACAATTAACTAACTTGTCATATATCTATAACTGAAGGCATTTCTGTACATTTGACACAAATCTTGTGAAAGTCCTATGCTAATATCCTTGGAATAAGCAAAGTACTTAATAAATGATGAACTAATAATTTTGTGTCGTTGAATAAATTATTAAGATTTATTTATTATTACTTTTAGCATACAAAGCGTCACTAGTGAGAAACATTTATGACATTCAACAGTTGTTTAAAGTATTGTTTGTATCTATATATGTATATATTTATCTACATTAGTTTATCACACTGATCTGATACAGACCTATATACCTAAATTAATTTACATTATCATGACAAGCTGCCTTAAGTTAAAAGAGTTCTTTTGTCGATGTCGTGGTAAATGAACGTTCTTAACGATTTCGCATTAGGGAGGTTCGAGTAGAATGAAAAGAAAATATGATGCGTCATTTTATCGTTACGTAAAAGATCTTATAAATAGGTTAAGAATTACGACTAATTACGTATTCCTAAATTAATAAAACTAAAAGTATAACACACTATGTCTCAAGATAGGCTTAATTTTATTCAAAATTTGATTTAATTTAATTATCAATATTCATAAGATATCGCCTATTTTACTTTTAACGAAATATAAGACACGTAAAAAGTAATGAAGAAATAAACTTATAAAACTGTTCAAATCTGTTCTTGTGCCAAAACTATTTCTCTCAGAAGTTTATCCATCAAAAACCAATTAGTTATCAAAAAGATTTAATACATCGCAATTTAGTTTTTGAAAATTAGTTTGCAATCTTGCATAATTATATAATAATATGAAACGAGAAAACGTACACTGATAATATGTAATGATTGAAGAATGAAAAATGTTTTGCTACATTTTTATTAAATCGACGCAAAAATTATCTTTTATATTTATTTCATTAATATGGTATCTATACTTTATTGAAATATCTTAAATTTAAGGTAACAAAAGGCAGACTTAATGCCTTAAGACATACTCTTCCAGTCAACCTTGGACGTGGAAACAATTTGTGGTAGGTCAAAAAAATAATAAAAAATATGTATATTATTATTAAAAAAAATTACATTATCAATATATGTCAATTTATAAATACATATATAACTTATAATACATAATTATATATACAAGTGTACCAGAAGTTAATTTAAGTTTTTGGAAAAAAGTTACCAGAAAAATATAAAAAATGGTTTCCGTATTTAAAAAATCATACATATTTAAAAAAAATTGAGAAAGTGTACCCCCTGTGACGGTATTTTCACTTCTGTTACTTCTGATATCTTATTTACTAATTATTTTTATTTTTTTGTAAACAAATTTCTTCTTAAAGCTTGGTTATTATATATGTAACTCTTTACTCAAGCAAAGATCAAAAATGCCAGTTTTACTATGCTATGAAAGTTTGGCTAGTAAGAATAGAAAAAAAAGACGCTAAATTTTGTATTTTAATATCAGCTAATAAATATTTGATATAGCTATTCACTACGTAAAACATAGAACATCTTAAATTCTCATTTTATTTCAGATTAATTTTTAGTTTAACTTTAACGAAAGTATGAGAAACTATTTGTTTGAATGCTACGAATGCACCGTAACGTTAGAACTATGTAAAAGTATTCATAGACAGGAAGAGAAGGTGAAAGATGGCAACGGTACTGTGTCATGTTGGTGCGCAATGAAAAATTCATTTGTGAGATATTAGCATTTCATAGTCAGTCATGTATGGTCAAATCTATGTTAAGAACCGTAGACTTAGTCGTCTTCAGGTAGTTTAAGGTATAATTTCGTAGATAGGGCGTCGACACACGTGGTTTCGCAGATTCGACTAATTTATTTTTTGGAAGATTTAAACCTCGTTAAAAATTGCTTCTGTATTATCATCATGAAATTTTCTTATCGGTTGCCTTTTAATAGGTGGCCATGTGTTCTTTGAATTTGCAAAAAATTGGCTTAGAACCTGTCCTACGGTTTTGGGACAAGAGATTCACAGCAAAGCACACATTGTAGAAAAAATATAATTAGTAATATGTTACACAGAGAAACTTTTATACATTACATATTACACAGAGTAAAAGAACAACAAACATGTTATAGAAAAGGATCAGGAACACACGTTACTCACCCGTGATCGGAAATTAAGAATAAAGATTTATACGAACTGCACTTTTTTTAGAACCGCACAAACCATGCGGAAAATATTAGCCAATATTTGACGCAGCTTTAAAATGACATGGTATTAGCTACAGTTACAGTTTAAAAACCGCGCTACACAATGTACGTAATTGCACTGATAAACAAAGATATAATATAGAAGTCTACTGGTACCGAAGGATAGCGCGATAATAATCTCAAATAACGTTAAAAACGAACAGTTTTAAAGAAATAATTAACTTTATGCATCTATTTGGTATCCCGTCCATCAAATTAGACGAGTAACGATGTTACTATTATCTGTCGTTTTAATGATGATAATGACAAGTAATATACATAAACTATACAGATTAGTCCAATCAATTAATAGCTTTCGAATTTACACGTGTGTTATGTATTTCGATAGAAATCTGATAATCACATAAAATTTATAGCGAAGTAAATGATCAGTGCTATTTATTTTAACACGCATCAATATCGCCGTTCATTGCATCACAAAAGCAGATTAATTAAACTTTAATTATATATATTTCAAATAATATGATTCGGCTTGATGTGGCGTTATTTAACGAAACGAATGACAAAGCTGAATGGATGGTAATCTATATTACCAGAAATATATTCTAAATTCAAGTTTTAAGTATTTTTTTTTAGTTTTAAGATGACTTGACAATCATTTAATTTTGAATATACTTAATTTTTTCCTGCGATTAATTAGTTCTTTAAAGTTCATGATATACTTTTGTCATGTTAAACAATTATGAAGCATGCCCATATAAAAGTTAATTTTCAAACCTCGAAAACAGTAATTCTTTTTAGATGATTAGTATCCGATGGTCAACTGAGCACCCTCACAAATAAAACTTTATATTGGTTTCTAATTCCTCTTTAAAAAATCTCTGATAGTAACAAATGTAGTTTGCTTTTTATACATTAAATATTCAGTAAAATGTAAATATTTTATTGTTTACATACACCCACAGCTTCCATCTAAAATAATATTTAATAGTCTTATCCGAGTTATCTGATAGAAATAATAAAGCTTTCTAAATTTATTTGTAATCGTAATATAGAAATAAACAAGTTAAAGTTTAAATGGTTAGTTATGTTAGGACTGTTTTAGGAAGGCTAATACATAAAAGTGTCATACCAATATTTTTTTTAAAATACTAATGTTTGACTAGATTTTGTGAGGAATTAGTGGTAGCACAATACATAAAAATAGATTCTAGTTTTACATTTAGCGACTTGGTTCAATATAACAAAATTCTTACTGATCTTCAGGGATCAATGCGGTTAGATAAAATTCACTTAGTCATTTATGACTTTGAGCCATGGGCGAGTGAGATTTTTTTTAAACGCTGCCCATAATTATAAGATCAATTTCTTGTACTACAAGGACATTATACAAACATAAATCGAACAAAGACCAACATCCAGATACGAAACAACTATTTGTAGGTTGTACAAATATTCGCTCCGTGTGGGAATCCAAACCAGGACCTGCGACGCCGCAGCCTTTGTCTTAGCAACTGCGTCATCAAAAAACCATACGGCAGATAAAAATGTTCCACAAATTACTGGTATTTTCTTAAAAGTGGTTAAATCTATTTATGTCATAATAATGCATATTACCTTGAATGACACAACTGTGCACTGTAGAACGAAACGGGAGTTATTCAAAAGTGAACTATTTAGGCATAATCTTCAAGGTAGACGACACATGCGACCTAACTTGCCAGACAAAAAAGCACAGAAGTTCTTGAATAATATTTACAGCAGCGAAATGGCTATCTATCTGAAATAAATACGCTATCTACATATTTATTAGCAAATAGGATATTGATTTTTCTTCGCGTTATTACCACAGCGGGCGTTTGCTTTTTATCGTGTAACGAATATTCTCTCAAAGTTTATGAACTTAAACAACCGAAGCCAAAGCTATGACTTATCGGTTGGCAAATAGACCACAGTCAAGCTCAATTGTAAAATAACTTATAAGCGTATTAAATTGTGTTTTGGAGTTAGTTTCTAATCTATTTCTAACTTTGAATAGATTACTGTATCGATATTAGAAAATTTTTTTTACACTAAGAAATCTACATTGACTTTCGTTTATTTTAAATACATTTGATCGAAATTTTTATTCATGTTAATCCTTAATAACGCCTTAGTCGGTGGCCACCACAGCTTTATACTTAACGCAGATCTGCAACGTTAATACCGATGGCTGGTAAAATGATATTCGACATTCAATCGATGACTTGAATAGTCCTTTTGTCTCATTCTTCCTGACTTCTCACCGTCCAAGTAAAATACGTTTGGTGATAAAATAGAGAATCTATTTCCTTCATAAATTCACCACTGTGTATGAACAGTTGGCCCATTTGATATGTAGTTGAAAAGGAAAAGTACCACTTAATATTTTATGATATCTACTTATATTTTCCTCTACGATATTCCAACAAATTTTGTCAAATCTGTTGAAAATTACGATGACTGTATGAAAAGGCGATTACTAGTTCACGCTGTCATGAGAATCCATTTAAAATATTAAATGGCACTTTTTCAATGGCACTACGCGTATTTCACATTTATTCGTTTCCTTAGCCGTGTTTTTGGTGCTTACAATACAAATAGATGTGCAGGTTTCCTCGTGATGTTTTTTTTTCCCGCAGAGCACGTAGTAAATCAGCGGTTAAAAATGTGGTGCCAGCACCAGAGATTAAAGTCAGGTTCGCCTCGAGTAATAAAAATTGAAGGCCAGCATGCGGACACTGAGCTACCATAGCTCATGTCAGATATCTACAGGTCATCATATATACTATTGGTTAGATTATTTGACCAATTACGTTACGTTTTAACAACTTCAAATTCTTACTGTTTTTCGGACATTTTAAAAAATATTTTGGTGACGGAAAAAAGTTATATTAACATATGTTCATACAGATATTATGTCAAAATTTAATATTCAAAAAAAACTATCAATATCTGTTTTAGAGACCCATATACCCCTATGGTCTAGATTGTGATGTATTTATTATACAGACAATTGGTGATAAATGTGTTGATTTTTATTGCCACAAAATAAACGATTGTTTCCTTAATAAGTATTAATTTCCAAGTACATTTATAATTGATCTTACATTTTTATTCATGGGAACTGAAAGTGTCCATATTTTAAAATAAAGATTATTAATGCAGCAAAGCTATATAATGTTCAAATTAAGAGGTAAAGTTTAACAGGATAAAATTTGCTGTTTACCTGTAAATCTTGGTACATTATACATTATAAATTTGCTGAATTATTCATTAAAACAAAAACAAACAGCATTGTTCTTAAGCTGGTGTAAAATTAAAGTGGTTAAATAGTTTATAGTTATAAGGTCTAAAGATATTTACGTAGAAATTTGACATAGAGTGACGACTTCCAACAACTTATTTTATGTAATATATAAACTACGTTCAATTTATGACAACTAGAACAAGTATTGTTTCACAGAAAATTTATTATATATAATATTGGTATTGTATTTTGAAAACAAAATTTAAAACTAAATATTATTAAAAACAATATGAAACCACCTTGAAATCCCTAAAAATAAAAAAATATTTTGAAATCAGTTAAGACTTTAGGAGAAATCGGTATACATGTTTAAAAAGATACACGAAATCGGACAGTAATATCACCGCCTTTTTTCTGAAGTCTTTTTAATTTGCATGTAAAAATTTTAATTTAAAAAGTTATATAATTGTTACCAACATTATTTGTTTTTACGCTCTGTGTAGTTAAAATAAAC
>JAOCPS010348351.1:0-12602 GCA_025505425.1 Graphium colonna | reverse complement strand
ATTTTAACATGACAGGAACAGTGGAAATATTCCATTCTTAAAACTTTCAGTGTAGCCTGTGTATGACAAAAGAATAATAAGATGCGGAAATTTTATTGCTTGTGATAAGTTGTCTTATATATTATTAGCTAATCCCTGCAATCTTTGTTCTAACGTTAAAAAAAACATAAACAAAAACGTTCATTCAAAATATTAAAATTGTGATTAAAAATGAAAGATGAGTCGAGGAGAATGAAAAATATTTTACTACCAAGTAGTAATACCAAGTCTAGTACATTGGTCGTAAAATATTTTCATCAGATCTCGTTGGAAATTTTATAAATGTAAAAATTCTAAGAATCTATGATTTTGGTCATTCATTGTAAATTATAAGTATCTTTTAGTATATAAAATTATTATATAATGACAAGGTGTATTTTAAGCAGTTTTATTATATTGAATGTAATCTGAATGAAATATGTATTAATGTATGTTTAATAAAACTTTATGTTTAAATACTTTTACTCTTGATGAATTACAGTATGCCCGCCATTCTGAAAAGGCAAGAATATAGGCTACTATAGTCTTTATTTCTTTAGCTTGTGAAATGTGGCGTTTTCCACGTTTTTTCAAAATTTTACAACAGATAGACAATATAATGTCTTTGTTTAAGTTATATCAATATTTTATTGACCATATTGACCGAACCATATCGATCGAACGCAGCTATCCAATAGTCTGTCAAAAAGGTCACATTCAAAGCATTATAAGTTTTATAATATTTAAATTTAACATTAGCAAGAACACACATAGAGTACTCTTTGTAAGGCTAAGGAATCGAGCTGATCGAAAAGGACTGGATCGTCGACGATTTCCGTAGCTCGACGTTGGATGCGGTCAAATGGAAGGAGTTGGTAAAGGTGTGCCCAGCCCAGAGGTGAGAATAGTATTTCATGTGTTAATTTCAGACCGTTAAAGCTGTAAAGGCGCTAAATGCTATGAAAAGGCCTACAAATAAATGGCTTATATAGAGGTATCCACAATTTCAATACTTTTAATTATATTCAAGGCACTTTCCGCCGCTCTTTAGGTGCCATACAGATTATTAAAAGTCCTTAATATATTTTATATTACTTAAAGTAAATTTTAATAAATATGTTTTGGGATTTTAAGAGCTGATTTCTACAAATACCTTGTTCGGTAAAAAATATGTAACTTTTATGCAAATTTACCAGTAGTCATGTGTCACTTTAATTTTCTGCCGGTTATTCTTTTCTGGGGCGACTATTTAGAGATGACTATAAATCACTTAGCAAGGTATGGTAAGCCTTAATCATGGCTCACCATGCCTTGCTAAGTGATTTAAGCTCGAGGATAATGTTGCGATGACCGTCTTCTCCCTATTTCATGAAGTATTGTGAAATAGATTAAGAGAAGACTTGACGTGGTTTGCCGAATGCTTCCAACCCAGCTGTTACCATGTGTTTCTTTTTCGCCAAAAGTAGTTTCTACCTAATTGTAATATTTTCCAGAAGTAAGTATATTCTTGAAAAATTTTGAGAGACTTGTTTATAGTAATCAGTTTCGGAGAAACATGTTTATTTGAAATGGTCTTCAATATCTCGTTTGTCCAGTTTGGTGTTTTACACACTTGTTTATATTTATATAATATACATGTAAAAAAATGAAAAGGTTTACCTCAGCGGTTTCTTGTACACATCAATACAAATGTATAATAAATTAAATAAAAGTCAATATGATCTCAAAGATAACTTTTCTTTAAAAATAGTAACGGTAACCTTAGTAAAAAAGCGCCCCGATATTTATTGTATAGAACATTACTATTCAATAAATATCGAGGCGTAAAATCTGTGGAGCGATTTTCTTCGATATCATTTAGAATATATATTCGAATTCAAGACACGTACAAATTAGAGCGGACGCATTATTACTAAATACTTATAATCCGACGTTGTTACTAGTTTAGATAACTTGCTTTTAAAAGAGCTCAAACGATCGGTAAATATATCAACATCAGAATAATTGATGAAGTTATACTCGTTACATATATGAACTAGCTATTGCGGCTCAGATTAGTTCGAGCAAACGTAATGTGGTTAATATTTTGTTCCGTGTTGGACGTTGCTTTGTAAAAACAATTTGATATTCTGCGCGTGTGATTTAATTAGCAAAATAAAAAAATGTTATTCATAACTTTCACGCCTAAGACTTGAAGAATGAAGGTATTGCAATGGTAAATAATGACAAAATAAAGGTGATTGCGGACGCCAACCCGTATAAAATATAAAAAGATTAGCATTATGATTTGACATTAGCTTACCAACAATTTCCACCCATTTGCGCTAAATCAGTAAACGGAAACCCTTCAAAAGTGGATGCCTCACGATTTGGTTTACCCAGAAAAAGAAATGCGTATTGAAGCTTATTTCACCTTCTTTAACCGATACAGAAATTAAGGAATCTTAGGCCGGATTGTGACGAGTGATGAAAATCTATTTTTTTTCAATAATCGCAGATATACAACACAACAGCTAATTTAAGACTTAAACTCCCCACTTTTAAGCCACGGTGTAATTTTCTATAGCTTTAAATGAGAAAAGTCGCAGTAAAAACCAAAAGTTTGACTAGTCATTCGAGCCATTATACCATTATTGCTCCATGATAATGGAAGACGTTAAAATGTTCGAGAAATAATTTTGACATTACAGGAGCTATCGTTAGGAACCATCCATATTTTTCTGTACTCATTGGCCTTGGCCCCAACAGAAAAAAATACTTTACACAGTTAGTTGAGAGTTTTATCGCAAAGGTGTTGCCTGCATAGCCTTCCATTAGTTTGACTGGACTTTGATTACATAAACATATTTACTATTAGTACTTAACGACAACTGCATATTTTTACCGAAAGGAAAGGTCTAAGTTCCAATGTTCCTATTTTTTTACGTATGCATATTTTTTTCTTTGGTTCATAAATGACGGAGATAAGGGGAAAATATCTCAATCATTTATGAACCGATAAAGAATTTTTTTAAACTAAAATGGTGTTATAAAATTTTAAAAAATCGGTTCATGTTATTAAAATCAAAATAACTGAAAAAATATAACATGAAGCACTCTTGTAAGGCGTCTGAAGTCGCTTTTTGTAATTCTTTATGAAGCTCTTTTGTAATTTTTTTTTGCAAAAAAAAAACAATCTTGTCACCTGTAACTTTCATTTATGCCTTTGTATTCAAAGTTGATAATGATCATGTTTAATTTATTTGTCGGATTTATCCTAATTTCAACGCTAGTGCCCTCCGCTTATTCGTTCCGTTGATCTTCATGTACTGTTTTTGTAGTCTACTTAGTAGTGTTCTTCTTTAATTGTAAAGTGAAAAAAATCTAAAAATTACGTAATAATTTATAACCAATTTATATATAGCGATTTTCATAACTATATCCATCTCAGTTATGAACAATACAGTTTTATTTGTCTTGTTTTATCCTTTGTACGAACAAGGACAAGTTGTGAACTGAATAGTAATTTTAAATATTATTCCCCCTTTAATCCATGTTAAAGTTGGGCTTAAACTGTAAGGAAAATTTATGGATTTGATAAACACATTACAAGTCATACGTCGTATGTTTAAAAAAAAATAAAACTTATTAAATACTAAATAAAAAATATAGGTAGTATTAATTTAATTCTTAGTTTTATTTACATGAAAAAAAAACATTATTTCTTTTATTAAAAACTATTAAACGCCCCTTTTGCCTATTGAATGAAAATTTCTTGAAAGTAGTTTGAATGCTGGTAATTATCGAATTCTACTGAAGGCAATTTCCGAATGAAACTAAAAAAAATAGTCACGCCATTAGTTAAACATTGTAACACTATATATTTATTAATCATAGCCAAGAGAAAAAATAGAATTCAAAATCTCAAATTCCTCATGAGACAAAATAAAGATTTAAAGAATTTAGTTGGAAAGATAATGTCCCCTGTTTGCTATCCAATACCGACACAGGCTCCATTATTCAACATCGTTCAAGTGGAACAGGCCAATTTGCAGCAGCATCGAGTCGATTTGTTGGAATCCCTCGGATATTGTCACCTTGGAGGTTTGGGTATATACCTATCGTGAGATAAAATCGAATTTTAAAAAGGTATTTTATGACTATTTTGTTCAAGACAACAATCGAATGTCGAAGTATCGTAATGTCACCATAAATATACAATAATATTTACTTAGAACAAACGTATTAATTTTCTTCATAACATCATATCTAAAATGATTCCTTATATTTTCGAGGTCAATTACAAACACTTATAATTATTCTGGTTAAAAAATCGAATATCCCATTTATTGAAAAAGGCTTTATAGAATTACGATATGACAAAAGGAACAACGCACCAAAAAATGTTACAAATACGCGTGTGCAATCGCAGGGAGCAGTTAGTTGAAATAATAAAATAAGGATTTTAAATTATTTTGTGCTGTTGCAGTAAGAAATATTAAAACTTAACAAGCATCTCTTATGTAAATAAAAATTTTCTTTGCAATGATGTTTTGTTGAATACGGACTTTAGTGCGTACAATACTAGTTATAAGACAAGCTAGTTTTTGTTTGACTGGAAGTAAACGACAGTTAAATATACTTAGTGATTGTGAGTCACCTACGATATCAAAGGAGAACACTGGGTACTTGTTTGTTATTATATATGTAATAAAATTAAAGACATAGTTTTAGCCTAAGCAGCTTTGGTCAACTGGTACGTGCATGGCCATCGACCACTCGTCTTCCGTCTCACTCTGGCCGCGTAATGTCTGCTCAAATGAGCAAGAATAACGTATTCAATTTTTTAAATTTAGATTATGATTATTAAGTGATGAATCAATATTTATTTTTAATAATATTTATAATCTCAATATTTGATACCCTCATATAACGTATTTAATTATTGAATGTGAGTCACCAATCACTGTGTGTAATACTCCATATACGAGTTTGTACACAAAAAGTTAACAAAAGGTTTTAGATAATAATTATTTATTTAAAAAAGCTATTTAGACAAAAGTTTTTTGTTATTTAGTTGTCCATTATTATTATTATTATTTAATCTGTGTTTTTATTGTTTTTGGTTGGTATATTAAGCTATTGGAGAAGAATGCAGTTTTTAAAGATTACGTGTGAAAATTTATCAAAATGTATTTAACTGGAAGATATCGACATAAAGGTGTCAGCAGAAAGCCAGCGTTGGCTTAAGAGAACATATGTAAAGCTAAGCTGAAGCCTTATTTATACCGCATAATGTACGCGAATATTACATATTTTTTGTATTTCTATCGTGTAATTGTTATTTCTTTTATTTGTACTTGTCTCTTGTGATATAATTATAAGTCAAATATTTGCTTGTTTCCACTCCCTTTATAATGTTTTATGTTGAATTAATAAATTGGGTAATGAGTTTATTATTGCTAGCCATACTCAATTACTTTTAATTGACGAAAAGTGCAAATTTTTATGTATAATTATGTTATAAAACCTTTTGTTACGATTTATTTCTAACCGACTTTAAAAAAGGAGGAAGGTCCTCAATTCGAATGTTTATATGCATATTTTTGTATGTTCGCGCATATCCGCAATTTATGAACGGAATTTGAAAATTCTTTTTTCATCTTATAGAGTATTCTTCCAGAATGGTCCCGTAAAATTACTAAATTGATACAAATTTCCATTTTTTTAAGATAAAGCATTTTTTCTAGATAGTTCTAAACAATTAAAAAAATCGGATTATTAGTTTGTCTTTAAAATAAAAATAACAGAGAAAATATGTTTCGAAAGTCCACTTTGAAGTCGGTTTTTTTAATTTTCTGTGAAAATAAACTTGTAGAACAGCAGGAATAAGGGCCTCAATCTACATCTCTATCAAAAGCAGGTAGAATCTGTAATTATCTGTGAACCTTAAACACGCCTTACAGTTTGAAAATAAAATTTTACCTGTGTTAATTTTGTTAATGTTATGAATTGATTTTCACAAATAAAGATAGCAAAAGCTATAGTAATTCCGTGAACAATGCTTATGTAGACAAGTTCATACTTCATAAAGCATGAAAATGAAAAAGGTAAATAATGGAGGAAACTTTAACGCCTAGCGTAGATGGCCTGTAGAATCGACCAAATGGTACCAGTAAAATTCAAGGACAAAACTTCTCCGTACATGCATCCAAATGATCTTTGATTTCTTTGCCAGAACATTCTGAAAAATTAAGCGTCGCCGGGAACGCCAAGAGACTGAGAGGAAGGAATTCAATACGTTAAACGAAATTAGTCCACGCCACTGTTAATATCGAGGTCTTTTAAGAAGTCCATGTCATTGTGATATGTGACATACGCTATAACAATATTTGGAGGCGTCTGTCACGAGGTTATCAAAACGAGAAGGAAAAAAGTAAAAAGAATAATAGATCATATCAATAAAGTATGTATAAAGCTTTGACCTTTAGTTTGATATTACTCGGATCTCAATTTGTGATTTAGGTAGAAACTTTTGTTCATTGCTGTATTGTTATTCTGGTAGTTCCCTTAAACTTGTTTAGTATTATTATTAATATTTCTTGTCGTAATATCAGAAGACGAGGAGTTGGTAACAAATAAGAAGTAAACGTTTGTGAAAAAATGTCTTACAATTGATAATATAAGTAACTTAATATTATTTAAAACACTAACAAATCATCCTTCTCATTGTTTTTGTAAAGTATGTAAATTATATTATAAAGAAGATTTTTCGAAAAAAAATTTACGAGATGTACAAAGTTATTTTTGAAAAAATAATGCGGTACTTTCAGATTACTTATTACATAGATCTTTGGATTCCTTTGTTTATTGTAAGAAAGAACTTAAAATAAAGCTCGCTATATAAAATGAATTTTGTCAAAACATTTATTTATATGTAACTGAAGAAATGAAAAGATCATTCTTTACTATTTTCAATTATTCTATATCAAAGGCCACGATCAAACGTCCGCCGCATTACGCGTGAGGGATTGGATACTTTCCTCGTAATTCGTTTGACAATTCTATTAATACAATAAAACTAATATATGCTTTATTAGTTTTTGTTATTAATATTAGTTGAGGATCCAACATATTTTATTAAATTTGATATCTTTCGTCAAATTGTTTTTGTAATGGCAACGATTTAACCTAAGTTCTCAGTAATGAAAAGTTTAAATGCTCTAATGGATCAAATATATACATTTCATAACTAAAATTTTAAATCAGTCTTATTATTTCACAGCTTAAGTAGATAACATGAAAAACCATGCAGTTTACGGTTCCGGCCCAAATGAAACAATTAGGTTTTTTGGTGTTTCTTTGACGTCTCAAGTTTAGTAATTTCGCCGTTTTGTGTCGCTTCGTTTGTTTTAATTAAAAAGAAAGGAAAGAAGACTTCGGCACGTGATGTAAATTTCTTTTTACATGATTTTTATTTTTCGAGTCAGCTTTTTAATGAATATGAAATTGAAATGAAAATACGTTTATTATGCTATCATCTGTAAAAACTGTTAAAGATTATTCTAACCTAAGTACCATTTATTTATATTTAGTAGGCTGGGTTCTCGTTTTAAGCCAAAATACCTTTTAGTACGTTTATATTGTGCAATATTATGTGCCAAAGTTAAATTATTCCGTCAGCTTAATTTTCATATATAATCTTTATTAATTTTTTTTTCATGTATTAATATTATGACAATATGACTACAAGAAGCTTTTCGCCCAAAATTGGTAAAAACTAATAATTTCAGCATAAAAAGATAAATCAGTTAAGCGATTGTGAGTATTATCGAGACTAAAGAGCAACAAATTTTTATGATAAAGAAAAAAACTACAAGAGAAAGAATAAAAAGTAAAAGAAAATAATTGTAAGGTGAAGAAAAATAGGCAAAGACTGCTGTGGTGTCAACCGGTTTCCTTTATTTAAATAGTTTTAGTTAGCAGATATGAACGAGCCTTAGTCGTTCTTTTTAAACACCTTTGGCACTAAGCCGTATGATTTTAATCCATTTGTATGTAACTATTAATTATCATCTGTTTTTTCGCAACATCATTAAATGCTTTTTGATTGTCCACTGGTAGTAGGCTATGTTAAGTTAATGGCGCTTTTCTACAAGATTTAAGTCGTGATATTATTTATTAGTCTTACGCGAATATAAGACATTCTTAACCAAACAAATTCACGATTTTATCGCAGTTATTTTGTATATTTTATCACCCAGCGTTCGAACCCTTTAACGGTAACTACTTACATTACTTATAGTGCTGTGTAGATCGGACTAATAATTAATATTTAATTGACAAGTAACAACAGGACGTCACACACCTCAGTTCTACCGCTGACCATGAAAGCTGTAAAAGGTCCGAAATTTTGGGTGATGAAATTTACAAAATAACAGAAATAAAATATTGTAGTTGATTATCTGAAATAATGATTTTTAAAATTCGCTAGATTGCTTTTCCTAAACGAAAGCATATTAATCACACTCACTATGTATACTCCATCATACATACTCAGGATGATTAAGAAGGAATTAATACAATCAAATTTATTATTAAAGTTAAAAAAGTTAATATTTGGATCAGATCTAAGGATAATGTAAAAATCTTTTACTATTGCTATTTTTTATTTTATTCAACTATATAGGCAACATTTAGAACAAATAACGAATATCTCAAGTATTTAAATGATGTTTGAAAATAAGAAAATAGTCCACAGATAACGTCGCCTTACAAGATAGGATAGGCAACTTCATCCTACTTAGTTCAATATATTTATCCAACCGCCGTAATGTTTGAAGATTTAAAATTAAAAAAATAAATAAAATTATCGGTAAAATACTAACCAATTTCCTATGTCCAGTTCTAATTACTCGCAATAAAAGAGATCAAATTTCATTTTACTGTTATCGTTTAATCAGAAAAGAACATTAAATTTAATACTAGGCTATAAACGGAAATAAAGATTTTACGACGTACTTAAGTAGATTTCCTACGTTTTACGGTTTGATTTTTTCAGTTCACATAAAACACGAGAAGCATAAGTTAATCAAAATATGTACATTGTTAAATAATTTTTACAGATATATTATGTATCTTTAAATATCGTCATTTGTGTGATATTAAAGTTATTTTGACAATTGCTTTGTAGCAGAATTATTTAACATCATATTTTGTCAATGTCTGGTACCCTTGAAATAAAATTACTCAGTAATAGTAGTAAGCATGCAAAAACTTAGCAAGCTTCTTAATCGCTTCGGCAGTATGTGATTTGAATCTAAATGACAAAAAACAATGTTTCTCTAAAGTAAAGTTTTAAGGCGTTTGAAGTTGGTTTTTGTATTTTTTTTAAAAAAATACTCGTTTTAAGTAATGTTAGTAAATGTCACTTCATGTAATAAGGTAAATAATCGTGTAGTCTGAATAATCGCAGAACGCGGAACAGCTTCTACTGAAAAGAAGTTCCAAGAATATTGCTATGAAGAAGAAATGGAACATGTCACTTGACTATTTCCGCAAGCTACTGAGGAACCTATTAGAAATAGTCAAGCGGAAAGAATTACTGGAATTATTATTTAAATATTAACAGATCTTCGTTAATATTTAAATAATTATTCCAGTACAGAAGAACCTAGTCATTGGTACAAATATGTAAGCAAGGTTTACAAAGTGATCAACAGTACACACCTAAGAGTAATCAATACAACACCATTTGAAGTTTTAACTAGAGTGAAACTAAAGCTGAAGAAAGATATGAAGTCACTGGAGTTTTAAGAAGAGGAAAGTAGAATGTAATTTGTACAAAAAAGAGACGAAGCAAGAAGAGAGGCAGAGATTTTAAAGATTCAAGAGGAAAATCATATAAAATAAAACAAATAGCGCATAGAAGGAGAGAAGTATTCTCAAGGCGATTTCGTAGCTATCGAGATAACTCAATTTGGCAACACATTGAAGTTGAAACAAAAGTTTTATGGACGATATCGATTAACCAAAGAATTAGAAAGGGAAAAGGGAAATACGAAGTGGAAAAGATAGACAGAGGAAGGTTGAGCGACATCTGCTATAGATTGTATGAAACTTTTTGGTTTGATAATATGCTGTTCAGTCACTATTTCAGTTTCAATATTGTTTTATATCAGTAAATGTTAAATACAGCTGTAGAATTTTGCTATAATATCTGGTGTTTATAATAATATCTGGATTTTTGTATAATGTCAATGTTGGCAACTACTTAACGCAAATTGAATCTGTATGAGAAATTATGTCAAGTAATAAGTTATTTTTACCGAAGGTTGTTCTTGTTGTTACTGTTATTTTCTTGTTTTTCATGATGAGTATTTTAAGTAGTTTATGTTGAGCGAGATTAGAGTAGGTAGAGTATTGTTCAATTAAACTTAAATATAAGTAGATCATGTGTTAACTCTTTTGCAAACTGGGAGTTGTTTTATGGTAGGTTATTATTTAAATAATATACTGAAACCTAGAGTTTTCAGTCTGAGGCTAGACTGTGTAACAGAACGGTGGAGCTGTTGGATTTCTCAACGAATACGTTTCATTTATTTTTATTGTTTCGTTTATGAACTTAGACAACTTCCGCTGTATCGTCTGCCATGCTCTCTCTCACATGACGACGCCATTGTTTCGCACGCATAATTTCTGTGTTCCTAGTCTGATTTAAAATAAACGGAGTTAAAACTAAGTAAGTACACATAATCATAATACATCTTTCCTTTCAGCAATAGGAATTTACGTCTGTCAACCAGTGCAAGAAATAATAGAAATTTAAGCATTTATGCCCGAATTGTAGCGACGGCTTTTTAAACTTAAATATCATTAATTTTTATCCTATTTCATTTTTACAATCTGCCGTCCCTCTAGATAATAGAAAATTTGATTGCAATGACCTAAATTCAAAATTATTTTTGGACCGTGTTTATTTTACTAAAATAATGTATCAGTACACAAAAGAATTCCGAGAGGCTGATGGATGTCCCTAGTAAATACTTTATCGGGTTGTATTCAAATTTCCTGTCCAACAATGGTGACTCTAGTTAGAAAAATCATTTTACGATTTTGCATGGAGCAAGAGTATGGACCTTTAAAAAATGATAGTGGCATTAGCCCTATTACTATTGTTTCAACTTTCCGACGTTTAGCTTCAAAATTAACTTGCAAGCACATAACTTCTGGTCTTATGACAAAGTTTCAGCCTATTCAACTAGGCTTCGGTAGTAAAGGTGGATGTGAATCGGCTGTACATTCCGTACGAACCTTCGTAACAAAATTTGATTTCGATGTAATTTTGAAGGTGGATCTAAAAGAATACTTTTAATTCTATAGATAGAAGCACTCTGCTGAAAGAGGTAGCGAGCCACACACCTGAAATTTATCATTATATCCGGCAATGTTATAACCAAAATACTAGTCCCTTTCATCAAAATAATATAATTCATTCGGGAGTTGGCGTTCAGCAGGGTGATCCCCTAGGTCAAGCATTGTTTAGTTTGGGAATTCAACAAATTATTTCAAAGTTGAAATTTAGACTCAATGTCTGGTACCTGGACGATGGCACTCTAGGAGATAATTTTGATCACGTATATAATGATCTTTTCCAAATTATGAATGAATTCAAAAATATCGGTCTTGATTTAAATAATTCTAAATGTGAAATTTTTCATTGCTTGTTGGCGAAAGCTTACGCGTTGCAATAGGAGTCCATTTGGGTGCTCCGTTGTGTGAACCACATGTTCGTTAATGTGGTTCTTATGTTAATAATTTAGGGGTGCACGAACTAGCGTGTCAAAAAAGTGCTGGCCGTTTTTCCCGCAACAGTTCTCTGAATGAAGTCATCCGGAAGGCTCTTGCCACTATAAATTTTCACCCTATTCTCGAGCCCGCTGGAATTCACGATGATGGCAAGAGACCCGATGGTCTGACCTTAATGCCTTGGGAGAGAGGCAAAGCCCTTGTTTGGTATGTAACTCGACACGTCGACACATTGGCTGCCTCTCATCCAAGGGAAATTTTATTCAGAGTCGGGCTGGCATCAGAGGCAGCAAAAGTATCGCAAATTCGAGCACGATTGTAGGACCTCCACGTTGCATGTAGTTAAATGGAGCTGATGTATCATTGCCCACAAGTAACATCAGTATTCTATACACCCCTACTCGCTTTGCAGAGTTGCATGCGATGGTACGCATGGGAATACTCATTCGCTCTTTTAAGGACTCAGAGTCATTTCAAAGCCAACGTCGCCAGTACAAGATGCTAGGGCAACTCTTCTTCTTCGGCCAACTGATCCCTTTGGCTTAGAAGGCCAAATATCTAGGGGTTTTTTAGCTATTCAAGAGTTTAAAGTCAAGAAATTTGATGTATAGTCCTCTACGTAATTAATAAGTAGACCCGCGTATATTTTTCGATGGTGGTCAAGAAAACTGCAATCAATATGAACGGACAGTATTGATAATTGATTCTAAACGAGGTCTTTATAGTTTTGTCTCAGTATTTATGAAAATAACTATATTCACATATTTTTGGAGATAAGGTAGTGATTTCACGCGCGG
>JAOCPS010348241.1:0-12602 GCA_025505425.1 Graphium colonna | reverse complement strand
AGCCTTATAGTTTTTAAGATATCCGATATATATCCAATTTTGCCATCTTTTTTTTCTGTTCAACCTTATCCCCAAGTTAGTCGGGGTCGGCTTCTAATCCTAACAAATATTATCTGAATATCAGTTTTAACACATAGCTACTGGCTCCACAACCCTAAAGGATAAACTCAATTAAAACAATGGATCGGTTTTAAAGATTTGAAGGAACTGACATCATCCTATATTGACTATCGAAGGTGTTCTTGACAAGCGGGATCGACTTTTTATATACCCGTCCGACGCATGGAACATCTTACTTTTTGGACTATCGGATGATCAGTCCGTATTGTCCTAACCCAATCAAGAAACAACGACACAAAGTTATTGTGTCCTTGTTTCTGGTTCTTCCCTCGCCGGATTCAAACCTACGACCTCTGGTTTGTAAAGCAAGGTCCTATACTACTAGGCCAATGAGGCGGTATATCCGTTTCTGTCATATAATGGACATTCAATATTTCTCTTATTGTTATCACAATAATATCTTATACAGGGTTTAATGGGAGCACTCGGTACTCGACTGCCATCATATATGTGATAAAATTAGGGGTATAGTTTTAGCCCAAATTTTTCATTAAATAAATGAAATGTATCGGCTGTGATCAGTTGTAGCGAGGCCGTCGACCCCCTCCAAGGGGGAGTCGCCTTTCGTCTCACTCGGACCACGTGGTGTCCGCTAGGATGAACATAGATTACGTAATTAATTTCTTATGTATGTATATCTAACCGGATATTTCGACATGATTTTCTCCAATCTCGAGACATCTAATTGATTTGAAAATCACAAATATTAAAGGCGTCATAATAAACACAATAATTTAATTTTGAAAAAAAATAAAACTTTATTTAATTTGTTATTAAAGGTCATTAAATGATATCCAAATAAGAATCGAACATGATGGAAAGTTAAGAGGTAAATGAGAAAGTCGATTTCATTATAAGAAAGTGCGGGGTGCTTAATATCTATTGTCAAAAAATATATTATCAAGTATTGGTATACGTAAAATTATTGTAGAAATATAATAATAAACACCCCACGCATTTTATATAGACTTACTTCATCTTCGTCTTTTTAATTTAAAAAAAAATTAAGAAGACGAAGATGTCTTTTTATTTTTTTTATAAATTAAAAAGACGAAGATGTCTTTTTTAATTTTTTTTTAAAATTAAAAAGACGAAGATGTCTTTTTAATTTTTTTTATAAATTAAAAAGACTAACTGTCTATAGTTCATTTAAATTTTGTAACTGTTTTTTTAATTGTCTTAAATTTTGTAATTGTTTTAAATATTTTCTAGGCTATTCATATAAAGGTATACACTGAATGCATATAGAAATGTAAAAAATGTACCCAAAGGAGTTTGTCACTCTCACCGCAAAATTATTTTTCGGCGAGCGTGACAATCCGGGCGCTCGCTTTCTATGTACTCGAGGCGACTCTGAGTTCGATCCCCGGTGCCGGCACCAACGAAATTGTCAATTTCTAATTACAATTTGAAGAACTGATATACCGCGTGCTCAATGGCGAAGGAAATAAAGTCCTCCTGGCCGAATTTCGGTCACGACGGCTAACCTTCTCATAAATCGGCCAACTGCGCGGGATATATTATATAGGATATATAGTGCATAAGTGTACACGCAGACCCAGGTTCACAAAATGTACCTTGACTCTTAAAGCCCGATGGGATATCCGACACGACCGGAGAGAGATCAGGCGCAGGACCGACTTTTTACATACCCATCTTATGCATGGATCATCTTTCTTTTCAGGCAATCGGGTGATCAGCCCGCATTACCCTAATCCAACTAAGAATCAACAACACAAAGTGATTGTTCCCCACGGGATTCGAACCCGCGACCTCCAGTTTCATAACAAGGGTCTATACCACTAGGCTACGAAGGCGGTAAAACGCGGAAACATGCATATCTAAAAAGTAATAAAAATATTTTTAAGATATGTGATGTTCGCCAATCCGCACTTGGGCTGCGCAGTGGCCATCTGTGTAGTGGAGGTCTCTGCCCGGTAGTGAGACAATTTGAAAATAAGCTGTTAGTATATTACTTTAAAATTTTGCCCGTGACTTCACTTACGTTAATGTTACTCATCTAAGTTGATATACTTACAGTGACATACTTAATTACGTCTAAAGATTACTAGAAAACAGATTTAATTTTCGTCTCAGATTTCATAGGCAAATTATTTAGCATCAAGACCAATACTATATATGGCATACTGCACCAAGTGGCACCAAGTCAATTTTTTTTTAAATTAGACTTATATTAACTCCTACAGAAGTTCCTGTCGTAAAGAAAACCCGGGTTTCGAAGACATTTGATAAAATGGAAAAATTGAATCATCAAATGTAGTTTCTATCGCGATCTACATTTCTGTAACCGATTATGTAAATGTCACGTAGGTGAAACAAAATTCATACTTTTATATTTTAAATTTAATTCCCTGTTCAAAAATTAAACCGATGAAGCGTAATATCGAAAGATATTTTGGAAATAGTTACTACGTAATTGATCTTGATGCATGACACTTTTTGGTACCACATTTGGGCGTTGTCCTTTATTTATCTAAATCCTTTGTTAACAGTGTTTCTTGGTTAAAGTATACTTATTTTCTGAAATGTAACGAAATTAATAGAACAAAACATTAGGAACCAATAGACTTGTTCCCGTTTATGGAGTTATTTAAGACTAGCAAGAGATATCCATAGGTAAAAAACCGCTAAGTAAATGCTAATATTATGCGTAATCATTTGTTAATAACATAATGATAGTTATTGTCGACATGTTGTTATTCCTAGCTACTTCATATGCGCAACGATTAGTCGTATTTACATTGCATATACAGGATGATGAATGAGTCACCTTCAAAATTTTAAGACGTTATATTTGGGGATCTTGTATGAAGAATAAAAAATTATTGAAACAGATATTGATTCACCACTGAGACAATACAATCTAAAGTTACATCCGAGCGGACACGGCGTGGCCGGAGCGAGACGGAATGCGGAGGAGGGGGTCGACGGCATCCCGCATACCGACTGATCACTGCTGCCACACTTCAGTTATTTATTAGAAAATTTGGTCTAAAACTATGCCCCTTTATTACACAAATATTGTATACAATTCTATAAGACTGTTTAATTATCAATCGATTACCCAGCGCTCTCTTTTAATATCGTTAGTGACCCTCCAATCACCCTGTATAACAGATACAATAAAATACTCTACAATATTTTCATATATTATACGAAAGACCACATATTTTAAGTGGATGTTATGTAATGATGCTACAGTCGTGACAAAGTGCAACGAAAACATATAATTTACATTGTTATTATTTCTGTAAGAGTTTACTGCGCTATACTGCATCATGGCTGGCTCTAAGATGCATGTTTAAGATAAAGTTTTAAGATTTAATATATAGATAAAAGTTTTGTTGTTTTATTTCATATACTAGTAGTGCCTTGTAGCACCTACAGGAAAGCACAAAAAAGTTAGTAAATCACTTTCAAAAAAACGAACCCCAACGACCGCCGGCTCTATTACTTCATTTGGTCCAGGCGTTTATTTTTTTTCTGTTTTATTTCTACTTTTCTAAGGCTCCTAAATGTAAAAAAAGTATGCATGTGCTTTTGGGGATGCTGGATGGCCACGTCTACCCTTTTCTTTTCCCGTTCCTTTCCTCTCCAAATCCTTAATACCGACCTATCTTATCCCATAAACCTATTGTATTCCATTATCCAGGTTGACAACGCTCTCGCGACTCTCCGTGTGTTGCTTGTATCTATATATAAATGTTACCTATAAGAAGTTTTTAGTAAAAAAAATCAACAAATTTTCTGATAATTATATGTTAAAAGAAATGAGAAATTTATTTTAGGCAAAATGAAAAATTAAAATATATCGTGCTTAATTTTCACGCGATTTACTTTTTTCCAATCTTATATGTACATCATTTGCCCAAAAAAAGGTGGCAACAAAAGCGAAAAAAGCATAAGATGTCTGTCTGTGGTTATGCATTATTAGAGAATAAAATAAAATAATTATGTTTCAATATTATTCCAAAAACACGTTATGAAGAAAATCATTGGAGTTTATCCATATCCTGCGGAACATCTAAATATAGACTAAACATTCTTTATACTAATGCATATTTGTGAAAAAGAAATGAGGCAATTCATAGAATACCTACAAATGTTCATAGAAAACATTGACATCAACAATATAATAATATTATCAGATATGCATGTATATCGCGATGCCGTATAAACTACCTCATATTAGGGAAGTTCTTAACTTTAGTTCTTCTTTATTCTTTATTGTACACAATAACATTATAGTAAGAAAAACAAATTAAAATAAAATGTATGATGTACAAAGGCGAGCTTAACCCTAAGCAGAGTTCTCTTCCAGCAAACCCTTGTTATTTAATGATACATAAAATCCCAGAAATATATGCAGGTGTACATAATAAAATTTGCTTACAATCTAAAACATGTCAAAAACATTTTTCATGTTTTCATGTTTATTTTCTCTTTGGCTCAACTAACGGTTATATATAAAGAAATATATTTGTTTTAGATCAATAGCTAACTACTGATATTATTATTATGCTAATTTGGAAATTTCTAAAGTATATCGGCTCAATATTTTTCAAATTTCTTACGGTTTTGAGAAGGTTAAGGTTTTAACCTTCTACATGTTTTAAATCATACAATAAGTTTTGGACTTGTGTGACAAACAAAAAAACGGGATGAACATAAACTATCGGTGTTAAAAGAAAAAAAAAAGTATAAAATTCCTCCACTGAAATCCTATATAAAAATGCCAAACTAAAGTACATCGACAGTAATAGTCTAAATTTCCAATAACAGAAATAAACCAATTAAGATAGGCTTTAAATATTTTTTCATAATATTGGTTTTTATTATGTGATTAGTTCAAAAAACGTCCATAGCAATATTGCATAGCACCGTCTGCGTTTACGGACAGGCATGTTCGAGTAATTTAAAAAAGCGTTAGGCAAGTGGCATAGCGCCGTCCACCTGTGTTAGTGCAGCCCACGCGGGGTCAATAGGGCCGTGCCCAGGTCCCCCCAGAACTAGGAACCAATTAGTCGCTGTCGTGAATGCAATTAACTGACATTAATTAAGAGAACATGTGACAACGTGCGTCGCATATGCGGAGAGGATTGCGGCTGAGCCGTCCATCATTGTTAGCCTAAGATTTATAACATGATATATGACTATAAGAGCCGTGCTAGCTCAGTGGCCGGAATCCTGTCTTTATTTTTTTTAAATATTAAAAAATTGTTTGAAATTTTACTAATTAATTATAATTCCAATTAAGCTCTAGGTTTGTACTAGGATGTAGTTCACGATAACAGTCTAATGGCGGGATTCGAGCCCTCGACCACGTGATCGGATGTCCGTATCCTTGACCTTCTGTGTACTCGAGGCAAAACTGAGTTCGATTCCCCGTTGCCGCCAATAATATATTAATTAATAAATCGCAAGTTTTGGTGCTAATTTACCACGTGCTTATCGCTAACGGAAAAATCGTGAGAGAACCGGTATATCCGAGAAATGATAAAAAAAAAATTGGGATATGTGACGCTAGCCATTTGCACTCGGTCCGCATGGTAAACCGCGTAGATGAGAGCTTTGCCCAGCAATATGAAAATTTAAGAATAATTACTTCTCTATATAAGCCTATGAAATCGAGTTAATGTTTTTACTACGATATATTTAACCGAGTTCAAAAAAAATAGAAAGTCTTAATTTTTAAAAATTTTCTTACCTGAGAACTCCGTCATTTAATCCTTATTCCTATTAAATTTTAACCGACTTCAAAATAGGAGGAAGGTTCTCAATTGGGATGTTTATATTTTTTTATGTACGTTCGCGCATATCTCCGACATTCATGAACCGTTTTTGAAAATTCTTTTTTTATCTTTTAGGGTATTCTTCCGGAATGGCCCCTTAAAATTTTCAGGAAAATCGGTACAAAAGTTTTTTTTTAAATCAAAAAAACAAAATTGAACTTTTGTATTATTGCGCTTATCTCCGACATTTATAAACCAATTTCAAAATTTCTATAATAAAATAAATATTTTTGTTATATCATAGAGCATTCTTCGTAGATAGTCCCATAAAGTTTTCATAAAAATCGGTTTCTGAGTTTGTTTTTTAAATAAAAATAACAAAATTTATGAATGTTTGCACGTTATCTTCGCAATTTATGAATTGATTTGAAAAAAATATTTTTTTATCTGCTAGAGCATACTTCCATAACGACTCTAGAATTTTTTTATATAAATCGGATTGGTAGTTTGTGTTTAAAATCAAAATAATGGAGAAGACGTGTTTCTAAAGTACATTTTTGAGGCGTTTGAAGTCGGTTTTTGTAATTATTTTTGTAAAAATAATCTTGTGTAACTTTAAGTATCTTTTATTTCTGTATGTGTCACGATTTTTTCTCCTACTATAAATCGATTTTGAAAATATTTTTTTTATTAGAAAGTGTATGTTTAACCGGTGGTCTAATATTTTTTTATAAAAGGTCTCATAGTTTCTGCATTAAGTCTAAATTGCTTATAAAATATTCAATTCAAATTGCGAAACAGTTTTCTGTGAAGATAATATTTGTTGATACCATTTAACAATGTAGTAACTACTTATATTAAACGCTACAACTATAAAGGTACAATATAAAGTAAAAACATAAAATAAATAGTAAAACAGACATCTTCGTCGTATTTTGAGGTGGTAGAGCATAACATTATTTCACAGCTTTTGCTGCACTTCTACTGCAACACTCGCCCGGGAAAGTACCACCGCCCGTTATAAAGTCGCTATAAATTAAAGTATACATGACTTTTGGAGTTGCCAGATGGTCATGTCTATCCTTTTGTTTTCCTACTTCTCTCCCCTCCAAATCCTAAATCCCAACTCCATCCTATCCAATTTCCCAGGTTTACAACGCACTCGCAACTCCGAAAGTTTCATGTGTCTATGAGCGACGGGATCGCTCACCATCAGGTGAACCGTCTGCTTGTTTGTTTTGCATCCTTTGCATAAAATTGTGTCTTGCTTCTTTTGCATAAAAATGTAATACATATAATTAAAATAAATAAAAAAAAACAATTATTTTTGGCAAATTAACGAATAGCTTCTCTCGCTAAAAGTCAAAAACGACTAAACTGTTATGGTCTACTTTTTATGTTATAATGTTAGTGGTTGTTCAGGGTAAGTTTGATCAAACAAAAAAATGGGAAAAAGCCATGGAGTGAGTCACCAAATCGAATATTATTTAATGTACGAAAAAGTTCTTATAATCAAGATGGCGTTGCCATGTGACGTTCAGTTTAACAGTTCTGTTTTTGTATCCTATAAGTCGGGATATCTACCCCTTTAGCTTCATGTTTGTTTGTATTTAGCAAGAGCGAAGTTGAATTCTTTACTTATTGTTTTATAAACAATATTATGTAGTATGCGAGTGATTATGATTCACAAGGAGGGTTTGTGTAAGCATTGTCAATCTGCCAAACATTTAATAATCGACGGTGACGAGCCTTTCTGGTTTCATGTCGTCTTCGTGATTAATCTATATATTTGTATATATTATAAATATATACAAAAAAATAAATTTGTTGTCGATGTTAATTATAATGTATATGATATTTATTATAAGATATAACCGCCTCCGTAGCCTTGTGGTATGGGCCCTTGCTTTGTAAACCGGAGGTCGTGAATTCGAATCCCGCGGGGAGACAGAGGGTATAGGGCATCGTCCACCGCGCAGCCCAAGTGCGGATTGGCGATCATCACATATCTTAGAAATATTTTTATTTTTTAGATATGCATGTTTCCGCGTTTTACCATCTCCGTACCCTAGTGGTATAATGGCCTTTGCTTTAAAACCGGAGGTCGCGGGTTGGAATTCCACGGGGTACAATGACTTTGTGTTGTTTTTTCTTGGTGGGATTAGGCAATGCGGGCTGATTACCCGATAGCCTGAAAAGAAAGATGATCCATGCGTCGGATAGGTATGTAAAAAGTCGCTCCTGCGTCTGATCTCTCTCCGGTCGTGTCAGATATCCGTCCCATCGAGCTATGAGAGTAAAGGAACAAAGAGCGCACCTGTGTTTGCGCGTACACTTGTTAACTATAACATCTCCTGTGCAGATCGCTAATCTCAGATTAGATTGACCGCCGTGGTCCTAATTCGGTCATGGGAACTTTAAGATATAATAAAGGAACAATCGTTCAACTTGCCTTGTTGTAAATATGTTTGTGTACACGTGTGCCCTTACCGTTATGCAATTTAGTTATACAACAGGGAAATTGGAGAGACATTTTCAACACTCGAGTACCTTATATGTGTGGATTATATGAGAAGAATTAAAATATAATTAATCGTAAATATTAATTTACTACTGCGTAAACATAAACTATTACTGCGTAAATGAAATAAGGCGGAGCCAAACGGTCAACGAGCGGTCGTGTCGCAGAGGCGCCGCGCCCTGCCACCATACTTCATTGAATTATAGAAAAGTTTGGTCGAAAATTATGCCCCCAATTTTGTTACACAAATATGATGACAATCGAGTACCAAATGCACTCCTTTAATATCGTAAGTAACTCTCCTATCATTCTGTATATATCGTCTATTTTTTTCGATTGATAATCAAAATCCGTCAATGATGAGTTAATCTTGCCAATAATGTTTGTTTGTAAAAGAACAATGTCCAAAAGTATACCAAAAAAACTCATGCATCAAGATGAAATTTATATAGTAATTCTTCTTCTTCTTCCTCCTAGCCTTTTCCCAAGTTACTCGGGGTCGGCTTCTAATCCACCCAAATATTACCTGAATTTCAGTCTTTTACGCAGACCGACTGGCATCCGACCTCCGCAACCCAAAGGGAAAGATGGATTAGTTGTCAGGATATTTGAAGGCACTGACATCCTATAACGACTGCCAAAGACGTTCTTGACAACCGGGACCGATTTTTAACATGCCCATCCGATGCATGAATCATCTTTCTTTTCAGGCAGTCAGGTGATCAGCCCGCATTGCCCTAACCTAACCAAGGACCAACAACACGAAGTCGTTGTTCCCCCGCGAGGTTTGAACCCACGACCCCCGGTTTGTAAAGCTAGTGCCCATACCAGTAGGCTACGGAGTCGGTAAGGGGGCGGATATATATTTTGAAGTGCTGCCCTTATTCTTAGATATAGGTCTTGTGTTACAAGAGCGTTTGACAAACATAAATGTCACAAAGACCAGACATGAAACAAATGTTTTGTAGGTCGTTCAAATATTTGCTCCGGTCGGAAATCGAACCCACGACCTGTGACGCCGCACCCAATGTCTTAGCAACTGCGCTAACGTCATCCAATATGTCATTACTGCCTTAAGTGGGTCACTGACTTGACGTCCACATGGATATAGTAATGGGAAATAGTGTGCGAGCTATTCAAAATGCGACCTTAAATGTATGAGCAACTGCGGCTACTGCGTAAAATTTACTCCCCACAAACCTCAGCAAGGCGTTCGGGACGTCTCGACTGACCTCCTTTAGATAAATTCAGAGTAATAATATACAATCTGGCATTAGAAATTTTTGCATAGCCATTCGTTAGCCTGTTTTTTTCCACTGCCGAAGAAATATTCTTCTGAGCTCTTCCACCTCATGACCTTTTATTTCCACCAGCATTTCTTCACATATTTGGCGTCTATGGGCGGTAAATATCAGCTAACGTGGATTTAACAAGCAAATATAGAATATAGATAGAAAAACAAGCAAATTTTAATAACATTTCCTATCCTATCGTTCAGCACGCATTGTTTAGGTAAGAAATGGCAGCTTTTTGTGTGTATTTTCCGTTAAAATCTGCAAAAGGTCATCACATCTAGGACCACATTTCACAATAATTAATCTAACGATTGTGAATTTGATCCCAAATGAAAGACGTGGACGACAAAAATAAGTTTTTACATTTAAACGTTATTTCAGACTGTTTACTCGTGTAAACTAACAATCTTCGCACATAGACATATAGGTAATTATTTAAACAATATACAAGAGAGTTATGTTAATGAAAGCAGACAGAGTATTCAATTTGAATAAAAAAATCATAATATTATGGACTACTTAAATGACAACACGCCCTCGTAAGGAATTGCTCGCTCCAGGATCTTTCAAGTGAAATTTACTATTTGTATATTCTATTTCATGCTTTGGTTTTTTACGTCGGTTCTTCTCAAATCAGTAGCTCTTTCCGAGCTGGTGGCAGTTGGTAGTAGCAGGAAGGTGATAGCTTCCGAAATTTGATTTGAGTAACAGTTACAATATTTTGCCTCGTCCTTGAACATTTATTTAAATTAAACCTTCACTGATTTTGTTAATTCCCTTGTGTTAGATTATAAATTTTCCAGTACAACATACACATCTGGAGGTCAATGCAATGTCGGATTACGCCTTATCGGCTAACCAGTTATCAATTTTGTACCAATCATAGTAGTATCGATTATTGTTGCTAAGCAACCGGAAAAAAATTATCAAAAAGTACACGTAGAAAATAATCATTTAATTATTTATATCTGTCGATATTACGTAACGCAGTTATTAATTCTAAAATGGAACTAATTTAAAAAGCAATAAGGTATCGAGTAGAAAATACGATCATTCAAACGTGGCCATTATTTAATGAAAAACGGCACATTTACGAAAATTAAAAATAAGGAAAAGCAGAATAGTCGCAATAATATTTCGGCAATTAGCTAAGTAGGATATTTGAAAGTCATCCAGATATTTGGCTAGGAATGTCGTTTTTTACTTACTGTCAAAGGTGTGCTGGACAACTTTGATTGACTTTACATGCTTATCTGACGCATGCGTCGAATCATACGATTGCCCGAAAATTATTAAGACCCATGGATCCCGTAATCCTCCAACTCATTTAAAAAATAGTAACACAAAATGAGCACAAATTGACCTCCTACGTCCAGATTCGAACTCAGGACTTACGGTTTGTATATTTAAGGCAATTTAGTTACGGGAATACCACACCGCAAAAACAATCGCGGATTAATAATTTTGTAGCGGATTTCCGTTACTCTTAAGCCAGGCTGAGATATGAAGAGATTAAAATTTAAATATCTTTATTTACATTGCCGCTTACGTGTTCTTGTGAAAGACCTGACCTCTTCAAATTTAATATTATACTTTGTAAAGAAACTACCTTCGCGATTCAACATGTATAATGTTGTAAATAACATTCGTTTACATAGTTGTATTTACAATAGCTTTATTTTAGCTTGCCGATACCCAATCTACAATATTAACTCGACACATTTGTAAAATATTTCGTACTATATACATATATAGTCTTAACATATAATGTTCTTATAATTTTGTGTTGAAATTTGATATTAATATATACAAAAGCTCATTTATATTGAAAATATAAACAGTGGCGAATTTAATATTGGCTGTGGCAACACCCCATCGCATATCTTGCCTAATAAATTATCTAATTACTTTTTTAAAAAAAACGTGGGAAAATTAATTTGTCAGTATGTCTAGTTTTTAATTTTGACTGCCTTTATTATTTAAAAAAAAGACAATTGACGCACATGGTTGAGTTTGGTTTTAGAACATTCGTGGGAACATGGAATCAATACCATGTTCCCAGTTAGGTTTTTTCTTTTTAAATTGGGTGAATTGTATTAGAGTCAAGTGTGAGCATTGATCAGCTAGGGTCTTCGGGTATATATATTTATATATAATATATTGTTCCGATTTTTACTGTGTAAATTGATAGCCTGATTCCAATCTTCTGATAACAAAAAAAATGTTAGAATGTAGCCACTATTTTTGTAACAGATATGAACGCACTAGAAAATAATGATTTCATCAGATTACTAATAAAATTTTACGAACTTAAAAAATTAACAGAGTTGTATACGAACATATACAAACAAAACTAAAATAGGTAAAGGTAGTAAAATACATACTAAAGGAATTATTATTAATAGGTTATATATTGTATTACTTGCGTGCTTAAATTGTGTGTTGTTTTTAAATATATACAATGTTTTAAAACCCGCCAAGAGCGTGTAGGGCGTGCACATGAAAGGGTTCCGTAGTCATTCGATGATCCGTCCGGCCACTTGACAAAATAAATACCGACAAATTTAATTTTGCGGGTGACTCCATACATGTTGTGTGGACGACTGTAAGTATATAAGTTTGTCGAGTTATATAAAAATGACCATGTACAATATCGAGTCCGCTATATTTGAAGGTACTTTAATTGAAAGTACTTACTTGAGACTCTAATTTTAAGTTTGTATTAAGATATCAAGAGACCGGGGACCGGAAGAGGGGTTTGAACCACATGTTCCAAATTCAAAATATGTTCATTCACATAGAAGTTTACACGTTCTTATGAAACATCAAAATTTTACAATGTTCGTGAAGAAGCTACCGCCAGCTCGGAAGGCAGATTCTGCTGAGAAGAGCGGGCGAGAAACTCAGCAGTTG
>JAOCPS010348131.1:0-12602 GCA_025505425.1 Graphium colonna | reverse complement strand
ATCTGATGTAATGGTTGGGCCCTTTCATAGTGTGTTCACAAACTGCAGACTTATTTTTCCTATTATTTTTGATGTCAAAACAACATGTCGGGCGATAAAATCCGTAAAGTTGTTTAATTTAAAATGTCAAATATTCGCGTAAGTCTTAGAAACAATATTAGAAATTTTATATATAAATTTCTTAATAGAAATTCTTCTCTTCACTGTATATATTTTATTTATGTTTACCAAGATCTTTATCGGTGCCCATTTTTATAGAAAATATATACAATATAAAGTTGCATGAAGTTAAAACGTTCTTCTTAGAGACTAGACTTATTATATTAACTCCTAAAGAAGTTCTTTTCGTAAAAAAACAGGTTTCGGAGATATTTGATAGAAATGAAAAATCGATTCATCAGAAACAGCTCCTATTGCGTTCTACATCTCTACGACAGATTGTGTAAACGTCATGTATGTAAAGCAAAATGCATACTTTTATTCTTTAAATTAAATTTCCGGTTCAAAATTAAATCCGTGAAGCGTAATGTTGTACGAATATGGACTTTTTGGGACCGCTTTTGGGCATTGCCTTTTAAGCATATAAAATACTACTTTTACAGTATATTAAATACTACTTTTAGGTGGCCTATGGATCACATAAGTCATGGTGGAGATAAGGATCAGATAATTGTGGATTTTCAATTAGGAATAAGGGACAGCTGATGTGTTTCAACTGTGGCCTTGTGGTATACTACGAGTATATAAGCCATTTCTGTACTAATCGTAGGTTGTCGGTTCAACTTTCCTTCGAAAACAGTGGCTGTGTTGTTCGTAATATACAGGCTAATCATCCGATTGCCTGAACATTAAGATGGTCCATGGGCATGGGTATGTTTAAAGTCGGACCTGCGAATAATATCACTGTGATCGTGTTAGATATCCATCCCGTTGTGCTATGAGAGTAAAGGAACAGAGAGTATAGTATTTCCTGCGCAGTTGGCTGATCCCTGAGTAGTTATCCTCATGTCCTAATTCAGGCTTATCAAATTCAGCTGTCTTGGAAACGCGTTAAAAGAGGTAGAGAGATTGAGGTGGTAGAGCATAACATCTTGCACTTCTACGGCCGCGCTTGTTCGGGAAAATACCATCGCCCTTTATAAAATAGGCATAAAATAAAGTATGCATGACTTTTGGGGATACCTGACGACCATGTCTACCCTTATGTTTTCCCACTCCTTTGCCCTCAAAATCCTCAATCCCGAACCCATCATATCCAATAAACCTATCCAATTTTCCAGGTTTACAACGCACTCGCGGCTCTCCCGATGCTGCGTGTGTCCATGAGCGACGGGGTCGCTTATCATCAGGTGAACTGATGGCTCGTTTATCTTCCTTTCCATAAAAAAACTTACCATAAGTCTTTATGGTAAGTTTTTTTATGGAAAAGTCTTTTATTTGTTATTTTATTCAATCCAAATTTATTTACATCGATGTAATACTGGCGAAAGGTGAAAATTCAACCACGAAGGACTCCAGTTGCGTCAGCGGCCATGAGAAGCCAGCCCCACTTGGTCTGAAGACAGTTATACTATAAAACAATGAATGGAAGGACCAAACGACCGGTGCCCGAGGTATGCGCTAATTCTCATGTACAACGCCTACCGTGTCGGATGGCGATCGAATAGATTTGATACTTGCAGGATGTTTGACGTTTATGTTCCATTTTTAAAATTTTAAAAAATAGTAGAGATACTGGCCCACGAGTATGATATAATGTAATCTTGCATTGTTTTTTTTTTTTAAGTGCTCGTTTTTAACCGACTTAACAGGAAGGAGGAGGAGGGAGGTTCTCAATTTGGATGTATCTATTTTTTTATGTATGTACGCGCGTATCGCCGCCATTTATGGAACGATTTTAAAAAATGGTTCCATTAAATTTTCGGAAAAATTGGTTCACAATTTTTTTTAAATCAAAATAACGGAAAAATATGTTCCCGACAAGACTCTTTTAAGGCATTTGAAGTCGGTTTTTAAAATTCTCTGTGAAAATAAACTAGTTTTAACAATTACTTTTTTTTTAAAGTATTGAATAAAATTTTAATTATTAATTCAAAGACCTTTTAATGAAATCATAAAACCAAAAAGAAATGATGAAACGTCATTCCAGAGTTTTTATCGCCATCTGAAATTTTTACGGCTCTGATTCTAAGGTAGTTAATAAAAGTTTATATCTATTACTAAATCAGTTGTGTGTTAAGATTGAGTAACATACGCATACACCTTAAATCCAAGTTCAAATTCAAAATATCTTTATTCACATAGACGCTTACGCGTTCTTATGAAACGTCAAAATTTTATTTAGCCTATACTATGAATAAGAGTAAAACACTACACTAATAACGATTTACTACCTCAACTATTGATTAGCTATGGTATTTTTTTTATTAGACGCACTTAGGTATCACTTAAAAAGCAAACAAATTAATCACCCGCTGTCACCCGAACTCGTTACCGGGAAACTGATACAATTTCGAAAACACGCGACGCCAAGAAAAATACAGTTACATGAGTACAATCCGAAACGTGTGACCGTAAACGCAACGCGTAGAAAAAGTCTCAATTTGAAAATGGAACATCGTTTTTTTTTAAATGTTGCATCGTTTTCCGTCTTGCGGCCAGTAATTAATGACAGTTAATGTTTTTTTTTCTCGGCCTAAAAGTATCAAAACCGGCCAGTCCGAACTTGCGTCAAAGTCGATCAGAAGTCACGTAGAGGCGCGGTCGACCGCACGTACACCAATCATCTGAGTCGCGCCCGTGGAGGTATGTCTCTCCCTCTCGCACTTATATCATTGGCATATCTTTTTTCTCCACAGCAAGATCCACCGGGAAATCTGGATGGCACGCAGGGCTTCTGGTCGTGTGAAGAAAATAACCGACAGTTTTGTAAAAGTCCACATTATTAGCTGACGACTTGACATAATATCAATCTCATTTCAAACTCCTAAAGCGACAAAAGCTTTCATTTATCATTATAGTTCAATAAAAGCTTAGTCTTTTGGATAACAGATAATGTACCTATACTTAAGTTGATTAAGATTTTACTAAGAATGTATATTTTTGATAAAACTTCGATGCTTCTATTACAGTATTGGAATATTTCATAGTAGCATTTTTAAGGCTTTATAAGTTTCTACTTACATAAAATATATTACTATAAGTAATCATAATGTCCATTAAAAATATTACTTTAGATATACCTTTTTTGTGTAAATCTATCTAGATGTCAGGATTACTGTCAGGGTGTCATCAAAGTAAAAAAATCACACATTTTTTTATACAAAACCTTGATAGAAAGTCTTTGCATTCGAATTAGGTTCTTTGACATTTCGAAGGCGTTAATAGATTCCGTTCGATATCCTCCTTTAGTGTCATTATACACTTTACAATGGAATTTAGATCTTTTTATACTACAAAACCACTTGTATAAAGTCAAAAATTCTTTCACCAACTCTTAATTGTGGTACTAAAATAGATTTTTTTTTAATTATTTATAATAGATGAAGTTAGCAAAGAAATAAATCACGTAGTATTAGGCTGTGAACGTTGCCCTTGGACCCCTGTATCATCTGAAGGGTAGCAGAAGTCATGCTGAGTTTAAATTTTCTAAAACTACTCATTCATACTTTTTACTTGAGTGCTACAAAGTAGGAACAATTAGGTAGATATATTTTTATAAGAAGAATGATAAACGAGCTGACGGTTCACCTTATATTAAGTGATCTCGTCGCCCTTAAACTCACACAACATTTGAAGAGTTGCGTGTGCGTTGCCAGCTTGGGAATTTAAATAAAAAATATTTATTGGATAGGACTGGTCAGAAACATTTTTGAAGGAAAAAGGAGTGGGGAAATATAGAGTAAGAATGGCCATCCATCATCGTTACTTCCACGATCTATCACCTCTAAAAAGGTCAGATATAAGCGAGGATACAATAAAATAATTTAACAGCATGACGGATGTTTTTGTACATACCACGTTGTAACATTGATTTGTCATTATTCAGCAATGTTCACAAAAGTAAAATACTGGAATTTCGATGAATCAGACCTCTTTGATCATGTCAATGATATTAGACGGTATAGTCATGCAGCCACTGAACTGAATTGGGTCAGTGCATTGTATTTTAAAGAATTTTAAGTTGAAATCTTTATAGTATTCAGTTTCGTTCAGTAAGTGCGGTGGTTGATTCACACATTTCACCCCAACTTCTATTATTTTCAAATCCTTTTCTCCTCTCAAGAAGGAATTGGCCTATATTAAAAACAAGCTACTCCCAGCGGTTTCAACGGCGGGAATCACCTATTTTTGCAACATTTTTATATAGCACGATGTTATAAATCCTCAAACGTTCCTCGATTAATGGACTATTTAATACTATTTTCTTTAATTCGGATAGAGTAGTTTCTGAAATTAGCCCGTACAATAAAACAAGTAAACTCTTCAGCAGCAACAATCTTGCAAATTTTTATGGGGATTCTATGGTTGTCAGTACAGTAGTTCCCCTGATATCTTTCACATTTACTTGTCGTCGTCTCCATCCCACACCATATGGGATCCACTAAACCATGGATAGGAACTATCATCCGTATAAGATCCAACGTATTTATGGTTGAGAAGAGAAAGTTTAGAAAAAGGAGAGTGCAAAAATAAGTACACTGCAATCTGACTTAGTAATCACATTTTAAGTTAGCTTTTTTGTTTTAATGAAAAAGACAAACGAGCGAACACTACCTAATGGTAAGTGACCATCGCTACCTATTGACTCCCACAGCACCAGAGAAGTTACAAGAGTTTTCCTGCCTTTATGATAAGAGTACGCTCTTTCATTGAAGGTCAAAGCTTTGTGCAAAAGGTTTCCGAGTGGACTGAAAAAAGCACGACTTAAATATAAGATACTGTGCTAAACCTTTGATAATTTATTGGTACGTAGTTTATTGAAATTCATCTTAATTTACCTCATTTTATATTATTGTCTCCTAATCCTCAAGCACGGTGCTCGGCTTTGTCAGATTTAAAATAACATTAAATGCTGAATAATAAAGATGATTTGTACTAATCAACGTCAAAATTGTATGAAATATTTGATTTGGTATCAACTGCTACAATTCCCTAAATATCGTATTTAAAATAATACAAATAAAAAATTGGTTCATCAAATTTATGAAAAGCAGTATGTCAAATAACGTATGTACTTAACACTGAAAAAAACATTACGTTACATTTCATGGTGAAAAAGTAACTGAAAAAAACTTTTAATAATATAAAGCCAAAAAATTTTATGATTTTGTTAAATCACTGCTAACTATAGACTAAGCGCTAAAAAGATATGTTTCTTAATACATATCCAGTATTCAATATATTTAAATAAAAAATCAATACACTTGAGATCTAGCTATCGCACCTGGCAAGTCGCTTAAAATTCCTTTGACGCTCCAAAGGTGTCTGCACTCGTAGAAATCGATCGACTCACATCCGCATATATAGTTAAATCCAAATGTACACGTATAAATATAATCGAAGTGTCCGTATTGTGATAATAAAAGCTTTTTTTCTAAATTCATACAAACGTATTGCGATTCTGCTTTAACAAATAAGCGTTTATTAAAGTTTTGTTTCTCTGTCAGTTTGGGATTTCCATAGGATTTAAAATGGCAGATAGCTAATGATATAAGGAGTAGCTTAGGTTACATTTATTTTGAGAAAGGGTTAGTATTTAAGTAATCCGCAGGTATCAACCAGTATACATCTGAAATGCGTCTGTGGATGGATGTTTTTACCCCTTTTAACTACTAAACGCATTTCGGTGAGTCCTTGTAGTCGCAAAGCTTATAAAACAGTAACAGATAGACTATATTACTGTTAGTTATATGGTAATTATATCTCATAAATAATAAGGCTTTGCTTGACGAGAATTCTGCACAAGATTTCATGTGTGATGTAGGTATCCAAAACAGGCATAAACAGGTATTTTTTAAAATATTTTTAGCCAATCCAACAAAGCTCTAGGCTTATGCTAGGATATGGTATACGACAATAGTCAAATGGTAGAATTTTAACTCTCAACTACGCGATCGGATGTCCGTATCGGTAACCATTGGGCTTTTGGTGCCTCGAAATTTTGTATACTAAGTCGGTCATTTAAAAATATTTTAAAAATCTACATTTAAAAATATTTTAATGCCGATGGAGTTCAGCTAGTTATCCAGAAAAAAAATACAAACCGTACTATTAAATTGCCAATTTTCAATATCAAAAGTCAATGCTTAAGGAGACTGCATCTGTCAGTTTCTCTGCGGCAAGAGCTCGTTTCAAGACCGCACGCACGAACGACCATAAAGCGGGGTCCCTCAGGGTGTCGCCTGTGCCCTCTTTTCTTAACTTTGTATTTCATACGAGATCGCAGTTTTTTAATAATGTAGCAGTTTTCTAGAGCTAAAATGGATTTCTTTTAATCAAAGACAGTTTATTATATTTTATTGTATAACAACTAACCATGTTATATTTTCGGGTAGACCTTCTAAATCAGAAAATTCAGAACTGTTTAAAATCGTCAACATCTATATACAAAGCGAACTCCTAGTATTTCTGCCAAGGATCATTGGCGAGGCTTTTGAAACAAACAATTATCCAATTTCAACAGACAGGAGGGTTAGGTGAGACCATCTGCACAGGATCCTGGTAGCAATAAAAATCAAGTCAAGACATAAGCACGACACTTCATTATTTCAAGACATTAACAAGTGACGCGAATGAGGATGTCAAACGCTCAGTCCTAACTGTGATCACGAATTCGAAACGTCGGTCGTGTGAGAAAATTTTAAAATAAACTGGGACAAAATCCCTTAAGTTGCCTTATTTAAAATTATGTCAATAAATTATATTAAAGTAATATTTAAGTTAGTTTTTTATATTGGCGCGATTTTATTATTATTAAATATATTTGATAATGATGAAACGAAACATTTCAACCTGTGCGTACCACCCGAGCAACATGCAAACGTTGTACCTAAATTATTCTAAACGTTGGACGTGAAATATTAAAAATTCTGAAGCTGAACCGATTTTGGAAATTTCTTGAATCCTTATTTGAAAAAAAAAGATAGATTGATTTCAGGTTCATTTCAGTACATGATGAATTTTCAAAAAAGCTTTTTTAAATCAAAATAACCGCAAAATATAAACAGTAAAATTTACTTCTAAAGCGATTAAATTCGATTAACTAATGGATTTATTAAAAAAATTAAAATAAATTCATATAAATCCATTGGTTCTAAGACATATCTAAATTTAATAAACGGTTCAAGCGTAAAGCGGTGCGTCCACTGATTTTTCTGGTCGGACGCACTCCAAATGGAATGGCCGCGCCGCCATCGTCCATCTATCAGAGATTCGCGCGCGGAATCACAAATCCGAAATGACCAATCGTCGACGTCAACACGAACTGTCATATCAGCTTTCACCGCTCATTCGAAATTCAAATCAACCGCTTCGCCTTAAAGTTTCTTTTCGTTTCAAATACTGATTTAAGGTCGGGTTTGACTGTATACTTTTATGGCTAGTGTTAAAGTTGATTTTCAAATGGCAGTTTTGAGTAATACTTAAGCTCTTTGGTGGAATTGTTTTGAGAATATAAACTATTTCCTGTTAAAAGGTCTCTTTCGCCCATTGTTGGTTTCTCTTTGTGGTACTAGCGATGATGTCATACCAGGCTTTCAAAGGAATCGTAAATATATTTTATTGTTTTCTCTAAAGGTACTTACTTTTATCGTGTTTTTTGCGGGTTCAATGTAACGGATGCGCATTTTGTTAAGTAGCCGCATCGCTGTATAAATGATCATTGTTTTAATGATATTATCAAAGTGTTAAATAACAATTCCATATTTATTGAATCTCATTCTAAATTTAACTTAACTATTTGTTATCTTTTCACGTATGCTATGGATACGTGAAACGTCTGTAATTGTTACCGACTTCAAAAAAGGAAGTAGGTTCTCAATTCGATTGTATTTGTGTTTCTCTTTACGTACTTCGCGCATATTTCCGCAATTTATCAACCGATTTTAAAAGTTCTTTTTTCGTCCTATAGGGTATTCTTCCGGAACAGTCCCATAAAATTTTTAAGAAAATCGATTCGGTGGTTTTTCTTTTAACTCAAAATAATAAAATTGATAATATTTATTATTGCGCCTATCTTCATCAATTATGAACAAATTTGAAAAATTCTTTTTTTATATGACAGAGCATTCTTCATAAATAGTTGCATAAAATTTTCAAAAAAAACGATTTATTGGTTTGTTTTGCAAATAAAAGTAAAAGAATTTAGGAATGTTCGCACATACATATATCCTCAACTTATGAACTGATTTGAAAAAATATTCTTTAATCTGATAGTCCATAATGGTAGGTTCTACAATTTTTTCTATAAAAATAGGTTTAGTAGTTTGTTTTTTAAAATCAAAATAACGGAGAAGATATGTTTTAAAAGTACATTTTTAAGTCGTTTGAAGTTGAGTTTTTGTAATTTTATGTGAAAATTAGCTTGTTTAACATACCTTACTTAAAAATCTGAAACAAATGTACTTTCAGATTTTCATAATAACACTAAATAATAATATACAAAGAACATCTGACTTATGCATTACAGAAAAATATTTAAAATCCTCCAAAATCTCAATCGAAATGAAGTATATATTTTTCTATTAATAATTCCAAGCGTTCGTCGGAACGACCCTAAAAATCACAAAAAAGCTAGCTAATAGTAAGCGAGTAACAATCTACTCAAAATACTTTTTTAAGGGTACGAAAACTAAATAACAAATTAATTATGCACCGATAAGAAGCCGAAATACGCGACATAATCTAAATCTTGTAAAGTCGCTGTAAAAAAACCATAAATCCATTATACAACCCTTCGTTGCAGGTGTAAGAATAATTTATTCAAATAAATCTCACGAATTTCACTGCAGAGGGCGCCCCCGGGGGTAGTTCGGCATTTCTTTGACTGCACCAACGAGGATTTTTAAAGTCGCGAACCTAATGGAAATGCTAATAAAAACTGCGAATCTTCAGAGAAATAAGTAATTCCGACTTTCTCAATGCGGAATACATAAATATATTTTTACTAAGCGCAAAGAAACGGAATTAAATTTAAATAAAAATACTTGTAAGAGCAACTTTAAATTGGCTGAAAATAATTTCGTCGATATTTAATATGGAAAATATGCTGTAAATGATCGACTAAATTGGAATGTTAGTCATTAGGTTCGCTTTTTGTTAACTTTTTTAAAGGTTTCAAATATAAATAAGAAATATATTAAATTAAGAGAAAACCAGGTGGTAGAGCATAACATCTTTTCATAGCTTTTGCTGCTTTAGCCGCGCTCGCTCGAGAAGTACCACCGCCTTTTATCCTATCCCATAAACCTATTCTATCCAATTTCCCAGGTTGACAAGGCATTCGCTCTCAGGATATTGCGTGTCTCTATGGACGACGGGATCGCTTACCATCAGGTTAACCGTCTGCTCGCTTGTCCGCCTCTACAAAAAAAAGAAAGTAATTTATTTTCTGAAAAATTTTACAAAAGAATTGGTGATAATCGTTTCATCGCTTAATTAATTGATTCAATATTTTAAGCCATAGACAATTCAAAATTTAAAGCCTAGTTTTTTTTACTATAAGCGGCTACCCAATCAGTGGTCTAAATGTACTCAGTGATCTATTTTAAACTTAGTAATATTATAGCTCATCCGTATTAAACGTTTTACTTCAATTTTATGCCCAGTTTTCAATGTAAGAGGCCTATGTTTGTTTGTTTTCTCTTTATCGGTTATTTGGAACAGACCATATCGGTACTTTATAATTTTCTATCTTTTTTTTCCATGATTTCTTTCGCGCTTTTTAAATATTTTGTAATGAACCCTTATTTATTGTTTTTATCCCTATCTCTAGCCCCGTATTTGATACATCATGTTGAATTTTATTCATGTATATAGAAACCATTACCTAGGTATTATTTTAACAAACTAACTGCTAATAAATAATATCAATCGGTTATTTTTAATGCTTTAAGTTTTTGTAGTTGAAAAAATAGTTCTAAGTAGTGTATTCTTAACGCCAGTTTAATTTAAGTATGAATAAAAAGTTCGTTCCTCTCCGAACTGGCAGAAAAGAATAACGTACATTTTACAGAAGATGTAACGTTTTTAAAAAGAAAGTATTCCCGCCTTCGGCTTAATAGACCCGCAGTTTGGGGAGTCAGGAAATGCGCAGCCCGTAAATAAGTCGCCGAGATAAAGTCGACATTATCGTTTTCGTTTTAATTTTGCCGGGCATTTATCATCGCCGGCCGCCGTCGCGAGCCCATTTGTTATGGCACCTCGCTACTTTTTTAATTTGGTCCCGCGCTTTTTAGGGTTGACGTTTCGCGCCATTTTGAGTTCATTGCGGAGTTGTTTTGCGTTTAGAAAAGTCAATATGAAGTTTGTATTTGAATAAAAACGTTATAACTTGATAGTATGACACTTATAGTATTTTTGTTCGTGTATTTAGGTATTTATTGTAAATTGATAATATTTATTATTTTTCATGTACATAATTACTTGATGTTTTTGTTGAGTTAAAACCAATAAGATTAATAAAAATGCAAGAATTCTGGTATATAATGTTACTGTTCTCAAAAAACTAAACATCTATGATCAATTTATTCTGGCAGGCGAGTTGGATTTATTTTTAGGAGTGTATACATTGATGACAGCTATATAGTTGTCGTCTGTCAACTAGCGAGTCTTACTTAATCTAAAAAATATATTCTAACAGTTTTAAACATATATTCTCTTATAGATATTAGATATCTGTCTATTATAATTACATCTTTTATAAAATGGAGTAATGATGAACTAAAGACAAGAAAAGAAGCACAAAATTGGCAGTGACCATAAATATGCGTAAGTTGCGCCATCTTTAGTCCTTTACAAGGGAAAAAACTCAACTGTCATGCTAATATCTCTCTAAAGTTTCCTAGAATGAAGTCATAAAAGCAATATGGGGGAATCATAGATTTTTCCATAAATATCTATCACCGCCCATTATCGCAATTCGAGGCTACCGTTCTCATAGACCGTGGTAATAAAATGTCAAAATTATTGCATTATATGAATAAGATGGTTTTTTACGTAGTTATGGTGGTTCAAACAAAGGAAGGCTACCAAGGATTCCTACGCAACATTGTTTTTCCGAACACGATAGTAAATATGGATAAGACATTAAATATATTTATTTTAAAATAAAATATGTTTATTATTATTATTTATTTAGTTTTTCTTCTTTATTTTTTCTCTCTTTCTTTCATCTTCATAATTATAAAAAATATAATTTAAATATGAAGTATGTATATCAAATAAGTTGTTTTAAGTACAACGCAAAGTTATTGGATTTTTTTTTGAAGTTTTGGTTTTATTAAAAGTGTGGTTCTTACAAACATTAAATTTTAGAACTATACTAGCATAAAGAGTGACAAGACTTTATCGCTCATTTGTATTTTAATACTTCTAAGTCCTTTTTGTAACTTTGCTACTCTTGCAAAGTTAAAAAATTTTAAAATAATTTTGAATCGGTACTTGTAATATATTTTGCAAATGTTAAATTAATACTATCGCATCGATCGCACAAAATACCAAAACGATTGCATTTTATAATTATATACTAGTCTTATTTTACAAGAGCACCTTTTAGCTCAGAATTTTTCTAACAGAATTTCATTTTTTGATACCGCAATAGTTTTATTTCCACACGACCTTAAATATTTCATGCACAAATCCGACCTTTTACAAGAAATCCACAACGTCTGTCTAGATTAGCGTTATGAATTTAAAATGTTATTCAATGCATATAAATTACAATCAGTTTATATTTTTCTCGTTTTTATTTCCTAAAAATTCCATCAAAAGTCTTATCCACGCTATGCTCTCGTACGTTAGAGGCGCCCGTTTTGTCAACAGTCCATCGCCTGGGCGCTAAGTTTTACGACATCGTAAATCCGTTCGCGTCAGCAGGTGCGCCCGTCAGGGGGTAGAGGGTCAGCCTATCACGCCTCTAATCAATGCTGGCAAGAGATTGTAAGGATATGCTTTCTCGAATGGTACAGACAGCTTGGCGAATTAGGTTTAAATCTACAGAATTTTAATTGAGTCAGAGTTCACAATGATTTTGTTTACGTAATATTAGTAAATGCCTCAGTTAGTAAATGTCAATTTGCGTCATAAACAAGAAATCGCTTGTTTATGACGCAAATTGACATGTCAATGTGATGTAAAAAATAAGCAATAGCCTTTTCTTCAATCGTCCCACTGCTGGGCAAACGCCACAGCGCGGATTGGCGGACTTCACACCAGAAATATTTTTATTATTTTTCAGTTATGGAGGTTTCTTCATAATGTTTAATTTCACCACCAAGCACGTTTTATCACCACTTAAAATTGCCATTTAGAATTTAAAAGTTTCATTGGTGAAAATCGAACTCAGATTCGCCTTGAGTACATTGAATTAAAGACGACCGTCC
>JAOCPS010348021.1:0-12602 GCA_025505425.1 Graphium colonna | reverse complement strand
AAGTATTCTTTAATAGTATAGTAAGTACGCTATACATAATTACAAGAGTTTTTCTAATTTTGTTCTTAAAGTTATCAAACGGAAGGTCAAATATAAATCGCGAAATAATATTATATATGCGTACATCTAGCCCCATGAATGATTTATATATACATATTATATAGTATATTTTGAATAAAATGATTTGTTTGTATGTCAGTTTGTTTGTAGGAGATTATAATTAATGGACAGATTGGGTTCATAATACGTATTTTTTAATTTCTATTACGTGTACTCTAAGACTGTTTTATGTCAAAGATCGGTGTTTAAAGTCGACAAACAACAAAGTATTAAATATAATTCTATAACTGTATTCAAATAGAAAGCATTCCTAGCTGCTCTTTTTGAAAGTTTTTTTACTTTACGAATATTACAATAGACTGATTTTCACAGAAAATTGCAAAAATGTATACAGATGCTTTAGAAGTGAATTTACATGATACATCTTTTCCAGTAATTTTATTTGACTTTTCAATTAATAGAGTTAAAGATTCATATTTGCATTATTAGAAAAATTATGTTTTTTTTATATTAGACATACATTAGATTATCTTTGTTTGTTTAAACAAGTTTCTTACAGATACCTTAAGGCCCAGGTTATTAACTGTTCGAATAGCTCTCTTTTGGAGGACAAAGACGATATCGACATCAGCTGCGTTTCCCTATGCTGCGTTCGCATTCCCTATAGAGTTAGTGTCTATTGAGGTGCCAAATACTAAAACTAGGTTATTGTCGATTCGAACGTGTTCAGTTTTTCAATTAAAACCTATTTTTCCTTGTACACTCATCAAGTATGGAATCATGCGTGAACAGTTTATTAGTCAATGCGCGTATTGCGGGCTCAGAGGGTCAACATTAGCTTAAGGAATGAATCATTGGTTTTCTGGATATGTTTGTTTCCATGTACTCCTTGTGCATTGTGGATACAGACGAAAATTAGCGTTTGCTCATTTATGCAGACTAAAAATAATACGATTGTATCAGTAATAATAATGAGTAAACCTATAAAACATTCTAGGCTGCATGTAGCTTTGGCTGTAATTATATATTGTGTTATGTTGTATCTTTATTTACTTTTGTTAAGAAATAAAAAAAAAAACTTTATTTTTTTTTTGTACAGGCTTTTAGACAAGTTCAACTTCCTTTTCGCCTTTTTACTGATGACAGTATTTTTTTTAATTTCCGTACTTGACAATTATAGGTATCTATGTGTCATATGTTCGTTAAGCCAGTTACTTAAAAATATTTTTTTAATTAAGAATAGTTAGTTCAAAATATTAGCAATCAAACATACTATCTTTGTAACATGATGATGCTTAAACGGATAAATGAATTTGTATAAAAATTATAGGCTTAATCAATGGATTGGGAACTAATCTCAAAAAAATCGGTGGTTACACTGCAGGGCAGCTAGTAGTAAATACATATAAAATGTTAAGTATATGTGTGGTAACAGGATGAGTGCACATATGTAAATTTATTATACCTAACACTACAGTCTACAACGGTTAATGTACGAACAGAACGTAAAAAAACGTGTTAATGCTCTCCAATCAATGCTATCAGTGTTGCGAGTTGCGTTAATCAATTTCAAATTAGTATCATTAACATTCGAACGAAAAGTACTAAGAAACTTCGGCAATAAATGGTCATTACTGAAAAATTCGAACAGCTACGTTCAAAACTGAGATTAAATATTTACCATGAGAAGAAAAAATGACAATCAATAAGGAATTTTTAAAAAGCAATCCATGGCCCTATGGAAGTGTTTTCGCGCGTAATCAAAAACAACATTATCATGCAAGAACAATGCATTACGACACATTTTATTATAAATCCAATGACAATTTGAACAGACATCGCTTATTAAAAACAATTCTAAGTAATAACACGAATAACAGCGAGTAAGATTTTATTTTTAGGTCAAATTTATGTGTAAACATGTTGCGGTAAAACACTACGTAATGTCATTGAGGCGCCGAGTCAACAGTGTGGACAGTCAATATTTGTCTTTGGGCTTTTTGGGGGTTATTTTATATTCATTTTAAATTATACGTAAATTTCAACGAAGTTCACAGAGATTTTTAAAAAAATCTTGAATTGTTATCGAAACAGAAGACGAAAATACTTTAAATAATTTAAAAGTGAATTTCAATGATATATTTTTTCTGATTTCTATGAAAATTTGACCAATCGAGCGTATAGCCTTTCAGATAAGGAAAGAATTTTCAAAATTCGTATACAAATGTAGGAATTACGAAGTAAAAAATCAAACAAATTTAGAAACTCCTCCCTTTTCGAAGTCAGTTAAAATAAACCATATTGGAAAAGTAATTTTTTGAAATAGGTTAAAATTCGAAACAATATTCTATTACTGTAAGTACACTAGACACAAAACAACAGAGTACAGTTGAAAAAGTATTTTAATTTGATGATAGGTCAGCGCAAAGTAACACAAGTCAAAGGAAGGATTGCTATTTTTAGTAACAACTACTTTGCTTATGCCTTCCTGTGACATCAGTATGAGCTGTCATGAGTTGCATTCCTGAGCAACTTACATATTCCGTGATGGAACATTCAATTATTAATTTTTTCTAACACCAAAATAAAAATTGTTAAATGGCAACCCAAATGACACTAAAGCAATTAGATTCAATAATCATTTGATTATATGTTATAAAAACATATCATTGAATGTTTTATATACTAAAAGATATTAAAAAAGTCTTAACCAAAACAAAACAGTCCATAAGAATAAAATATTCAACACAGAAATTATGCGCTTAATAGGATTACATGAGACCTGTACAAAATTTAGTTTATTTAAAATTTAATATCACTTTTCTTATTAATATTGAGTTACTATTGTTATATCTGGGTTACTTGTATAAAAGCTGATATTACACCCACATTACAGCATGTTTAGATAACAATGTAATTTCAATGTAAGATAAGATAAAAGAAACCTGCATTACATTTGCATTTAACAAATATTACCTTATGTACTACTGAAGTAAGATGACATAAATTCTGTCATGACATTTTAATAAAATGCAATATATGTGTCACATTAAACATATATGTTGGCTTATCACATTTGACGGAGTCAGTCCATTCGGGATTCAACTAAGTTCATAACTTTCTTATTGTCAATTATATTTAAAATATAATATTGATAATAATATTTTCAATAAAACAAAGATTCAACAACTTGGTTAAACTATTTGAAAAGCAGACATTTTAAAATTTAAATGAAAAAATTAACATAATTGGTTAATATTGAAAATTTTATTTCTGATCCAAAATGTTGATCACAAAAATGCAACTGTCTAGCTAAAAAGCTAGAAACTACTGAAATGTAATGAAGTAGGACAAGGTATACATAAAAAACTATTTATTTCAGAGTACTGCAGTTAATTTTTTTATAATATAATTTATGGTTGACAGTTCATTTAAGTTTTCAAAGTACTTTTACTTTTATGAGGTTAAATTAATTACACAACTTGATGCATGGGTGACATTGACTCAATCATTTTTAATTTACATCTACATTAACATTACTCTTTACTTAAATATAAACTTTGATAACTGAATCAATCATTTTGTAAATATTTAAGATTTTCATAATAGCAATAATATGTTAGTTATGAATAAAAAAACAAAGGCTTGGTCCTGGAAAATAACATAGCCTGCTATGTTACTTCATTAATGAGAAATTTATGTTAATGAATATGTTTAATTTCTTGTCATTTCTATACACGGTGAAAAGTTACAGTAATAAGATCCTAGAAAAGCTTAGGTGCTGCTAAAACTGGCGAATTAGTTATTTCAATTTAAAGGTAATTACAAAAATATAGAAATAAAAAAATATATAATAAATGTTTATAATCTTTATTTATTTTAAGTTTTCTTGATTAAAATTATCAAATATGTATACCACTGTTCCGGATCCCAAGATACAAGCAAAAACTTAGTTTGGGTCCACAGCAAAAATTAAATCTGTCAAAGTGAATTTCCTTCTACTAACCTGATGTAATAAACTATAATAGCATCTATGGCATAATAAATCAGTATTATTATTAATAAAAATAATAAAATATACGCAACTCTCATTATTAAGACATTGCTAATCGCATTCAAGTATTTTATGTTGTTGATTTACTCACATTTTTATTTCGTACTTAGGGAAACATATTTATTAGTAATTTAGTTTTGACATTTTAACTTTGATCAATAAAAGTAATAGGGATGCGCAAAACAAAAATCGATATTTTTAAAACTGGGTTCAAAGATTATTAGTTGTTATATTAACTCATCACATAATGCACTTTATGTTTAACTATAAACACAAGTTAAACGCCTTATCGCAGGGTTTGTGTTCAGACGTCATAAAATAATTACTATTATACTGCGCAGTGCAAGATAATTCAATGCTTTAAGCAACGCCAATAAAACAAATCTCACAAAATGTTGCCAAGAACAAAGCCATAACGTAGAAACGAGATGATTTCAAACTATGCGAATAGTTCAAAATTGCACTCGCAAACAGGTTTACATTACAAAAGTTTAAGAATACATAATGTGTGAGCAACAGGTTATCGTCCGTCATAATCCGGCAAATACGCAACAGGGATTTTCTTTAGCACTTTCATTTGCATAGACCGCGGACCGGGCATGCGCGGTGAGGACGTCGCAAGAAAAAAAAACAAATGTACGGGGAAAAACTAGAGGCACGGGCCCGAATCGAGTAGTACCGACCTTTTTCGGACTTGAGGAGGTACGTCTTGTGCTTCCGCTCGGCGTCCTCGTATCGGTTCTTCCACTTTTCCACGTAAGTTGAGAGCGCGATGTTCGCCTCCTTGGCGTGTGGCTGCGCGTCGGGCGGCGTCATTCTGGTGGCGCGGGGGATCCTCGTGGCGGGACAGAGCGAGACGGCTCGCGTCTGACACTGGCCGGCCACGATCGCGAACGCATTATCGCCGCTCCTCTTGATCATTTTCGCTGTGCGTTTTGGTTCACGCGCGCGCCCCGCACGCCCGCATCGTCCCTCGCGAAGCGCGTCACGTGTGAGGAGCAACAGGCCACGGCCCGAACGGGATCCCTTTGTCCCGCGAACGGGGGAAACGCGCGCAATAATATGTACACACGGCACCGCTTCGATTGTGTCACTCGCGTTCACTTAATGAAGTAGCCTTGGTGGGCGGCTGGCAATTTGCTTAGTGCAACGACGTCGCTCGGATAGACGACAATTAGCCCTCAGTGCTCCGCCGAGACTAACGTATGCGCGCGTTCATGATATGATAATGAAATCTTCGCCATTGTGAGTCACACGAGTCGATGTTTACGCTTTTTGTTTATATTCGAAGCGGGCCCTGGGTTGGTCGGCCTGCGCGTATGTCGTAGGCTAATTCTTAGAGGCTAGTGTCTGTTTAGTTGGAATTAGTCATGCATGTTCCACGTATGCTCGTTAAATTATCAATGTGTTTTAACGTTCTTATCATTGCCTCATATTAGTTGTAAGTAAGCTTACGTCATCGCATAGCATCATCGATAAGCAGTTACTTTGATTTTTATTTCAGCATATTAAACATTAAACCATTTAATTAAGAACTATAGTTACAATAAAAAAGATAAAAACCCATGTTTACATTTTTCATATTTATCTAAATTACATCTCACTAAAATATGTTCTTGTACCACTGTTGTGGTACTTTTTTTTCGTTGATGTTTCAAAACAAAAATAATAAACAAGACTTCACCATGCGTTTCCAAATGTCAAGCTCATATGATTATTCAAATTTTATACTTTCAATCTGTATTATTACCACATTCAACAAAGCCTATCTCCACGAACAGGCCAATTAAAGAAAACCTTATTAAATATCTCGCGGTAAAAACACTACACAAAGAAAACGAACGATTCGCAGCGATGGAGCGGACAACAATAAGATGCACAGGGTAGTGAATTGGAACACAATCAGCACTCGTCACATGCCAACGCTGTCGCCGAGCGCACTAAATTAATTTCATCCAAGTAGGGCCAACGGCGGAAATTCTATAATTAAACTGTTTCCAGTGAAGCAAAGCGCCGTTTGTGCGACTGGGAGTCCGGGACGCGTGGGTGACCGGAGAAAGTCTTTTTGAATGCGACCGAGTATCGCCAGTCTCAAATATGTATTTCACGTCCATATTATCTCGGCTGCTCGCAATCGTAAGCTGCATCTAAGCTACCAAAGGTTTAAAACTATAAGTAATATTTATCATATACCGTGATAAATGTTCTTATCATAGTTATATCAAGAAATCCACATTAAGAAATTGTTTTAAATTTAAACTATCAAAAATTCGTCACGTTTATGTGAGTGAGGTTTGGTAGATGTTTAAAATCGCTTTTACATTAAGAGCAATCAATTACAATGTACTTGGAGAGTTGATAGTTTGAAAAATTCATTGGATTATAAAGGGTTCTTTTAGAGTATATATTTGAAGTTTCTGCGTTGCACTCTGGATAGAAATGAAGGCGAAGTATAATTACATTATATTAGTTTTTACGTCCTAGGCTTCAGCGTTACTAGTCGTGGGTTCAAATCCAACCCATAACAATTATTTGTATGAGCTACGGATAATTGTTTTGGATCAGGATGTTTGTGTATGTGGAAAATGTAGAACGTGTGAGGTGTTGTATGAAGTGTAGTGAGAGGAGCGTTTAAAAAATCGACCACGAGCGTTATTTAAGTTGTCAACCTTAAATTCTGATTTTATTTAAGAATAATCTAGAAGTCTGTCACGGCCGTACGTAGCCGAAAGCGAGGCCGAAGAAACCGAGCACAAAAAACAGAACACAAAATAAAAACCTACCGCGACGGTGCGGACCTGGGGACCTTACAAAACTTTTCCATATTCAGAAAACGGGGTCAGACTGGGCTCACCTCTGTAAAGGGCGCTGGCACCGGCAGCTGGGCAAGGCAATCCGATTACCTCACGATAGCCAGCCGACTGCTTTAATGTATTCATTAAAACTTAAATGCGCTTCGGGCTCAGATATTTCATAAATTACACGTTATATTTCATTTTATAGCAGCAAAAGATCTGCTCCATACTCCGCACACTGACTCATCGCTACAAATTCCGTTCACATTCAAAGCTAAGTATCCTTAAAATATGCTCCTTTTTCATGTGACGTCGGAATGCGTGTTGGATGCACGCAAAAAAAGGACGTAAATCTCCCACGTGTTCCGAACATTTATTGCTTCCTTCTACATCTGAGTCACGGTTTTAATTCTCTTATTATTTTAACGAGATCACAATAAATAAAATCCAGTGAAACATTCACCTCGAGTGCACGGACCTATTTCCGTACGATCCTGTTATCTGGATCGGTGTGCCGTAAAATGTTTTACGCTCGAATTTACAAGCGGGATTAAAGGTGGCGCAGAGAAAAATTTATGTCGCCTTTAAATTCGCCCAATTTGGTGGCAGTCGATGTACCGTGGCGTTAATTAAAGCGCGACCGCGATAAGGACGCGTTCGAGTTTCTTACTCCGATCCATAGTATCAGATAAGGAGACTGAATTTAAGCGGTTGGTAACCCACGCCGGTCAATTGGGGCATTTGTGCTTAACTAAGGTTGGCCAATTTGTCCTGTTAATTTTCGCGGCGTTCTCAATTAACACTTGAGCAGTTGGTTTCGGAGCGAAATTCCTTCTCCCACACGGGTGTTCTAGTCACTTGTGTGGGCGACGGGATTGTACACAGCGCGCTTATTAAGAAACTTTCCACTGAAAGCGGTTTGCGGGTAGTCTTATGCGCTCAACTATGGGAGAACTTGATATATAATTCAATTCGAAAACAGCGTTCAAATTGCTAGTTAGTAATTATTAATAAGTAATTATTGTCCAAATTGAAAAGTACTCGAATCACTGATGTCGATTTATGTTAATTATCTATGTAATTAATAAAATGAAAATTCTCGGAGTAATTGTTATTGTTACAATAAACTTTGTTTACACGAATGGATAACAATAGGCATCAGGGCGAAACACAGACTATATAAAATGACCCATACAGATAAAATCACTTAATGTGTGTTAAATATCATAGCTTTATCAGATATTTAAAAAAAACAATAAATAAAATAATATAGTCCTTTATTAAACATATTGATATAATATAATGATGATGTCGGATAGCTATGTCTACCATTTTCTTTTCCCCTCCAAATCCTTATTCCTGACCCATCCTATCACACTCACACAACACAATTTCACAACACACTCGTGATTTTCCAGCTGTGGCGTGTGTCTATGGGAGACAGAACCGCTTACCATAAGGGTGAACCGTCCGCTCGTTTGTCTTCCTTTTCATAAAAAAGACATATTGATTATTGTAAGTTTGAAGACCGGTTGGCATAGTTGCTAAGCCTTTGGCGTGTGTTGGATTTCCACCCAGAACAATTATAAAAAGACAAGTGCGAGTTGAACTCGTGTTAAGGTGTTCCGTAAATCTTTCATTATAATCTATATACGCTTATTATGCAAAGACATTTGCGCGTTCTTGTGTAAGTTCAAGTTTTAAAAGAAGATTCAAATTCATAATGAAGCTATCACCAGTTCAAGCTAAAAGGCTAAATCTAATGAAAAGCTCGGGCGTTAAACTCAACAGTTTATCTTTTAAATAGATATTGGTTCGCAAATGTGGAAGTATGCGCTAGTCTTTTTTAAAGTTTATGTTAAAATTTATTGCTACGATACGATTACCATCCACACACATTAAATGATAAATGTTTTGCAACAGTACAGTAAGTTTTACTTAAAAATGTGTTTATAATTTTCAATTAAATTTAGTTCAAAACTAATTTTTTTTCAACCGACTGCAAAAAAGGAGGCTCTCAATTTGATGATTTTTATGTGCATTTAACCGAATTATTCCGCAAGTTGTAAACTGATTTCCAAAATGCTTTTTTATTTGAAAGTAAATAATTACGAGGTGATCCAATACAACTTTCATGGAAATCAGTTAAATCCATTTTAAATCCACGTGTCTCATACACATATTTTTAAAAACGAAATCATATTCATTTATTCATAATTAATAATAATTACATGCCATGAGGTTAAAACAAATTACAAAAAATGTCAATTTTATAATTTATTAATTCCAAAAATATAACTTATTTAAATTGGTCTCATTTAATATACGTTTTAATTTATTTATTTCCTTCACAAGAGCGCCATTAATGATATCAAGTGCATTATGAAATTTAATATCGTTACGCAAGCGGCTGTTTTGTTAATCTTCAAGGAATTGAAATCGAGGCCAATATTAACGATTCGTATTTTCAATTTTTAACGTACAAATTATTTTTGCAGCGTTAACACATGGACTTCGACAATGTCAATCAATTGTATCGACAATTTTACACCATTGTGATCTTTCGGCGCCTTTTTGACAATACGCATCACTAATCTTTTCTCAAAATTGTCATAATTTTTTTTTAATCTGTATGATCAGCATCAAGCATGTGCATTTTAAGTTTTTGTGTATTATTCCAAAGACTAAAAAAAAATTTACAATTACTATATATTGATATACAAAAATCATAGATGCGCAATCAGGGGCATAATTTTAAACTATGCACACATTTTGCCTAGGAAAACCACGAAATTAACAATAACAATTTAACTCAGTGTTTTAGACACTAAAGAAATATTTAAAAATGAAGACGGTTTTTATTCTTACTTTGTTAGAGATTTTAAATCTAGATTTTTTGTAGATCAAAGCATTATACCATATTGGTTTTCTAAAGTAAGTAGATTTCTTGTAGTTTTGGTCGTAGTAATAAATAATGTTAACTCAAACAACGTCTTATTCTACGTTTTGTGTTTATTTTTATTAACATTTTAAATAGTTTAAAAATATTAGTTGTGGTGCAAATTTTGGCTCGGTTGCCTATAAGTTATGGGTCAAATTCTAGAAACTTAAGTTAAAAACATTATATTAATATATACATGTTATCAGTTTTAACCAAATTCAAAAGGAAGAAAATTGTCAACTCGGATGTTTCTATCGTTTTTGTATATTCGGACGTAATTCCCACACTTCCGAATTTATAATATAAAGTTTAAAAAAAAAGGTCAGTTGTTTGCTTTTTTAATCAAAATAACAGAAAAATATGTCACTTTTCTAAAGTGTCAATAAAAAATAAAAAATCAGTTTTATTATCTTTCCCAATTTGTCCCAATGAACTTTACTTAATACAACACAATTTTAAAAGAAAAATGAAAAAAAAGCCCGAAGCCACAGAATTTGCAGAAGAAATATTTCTAAACTTCTTTATTATTTTTACTTAAAATGAACCTCCTTGTATTTCATAATAATTATCCATTATTCTTACCTTCGGTAACAGAGGGTTTAATTCATTATTATTTTTTAAATATATACGTTTTGATATGTGAACAATGAGTGATGATATTTTATACCAGATATTTTATTTCTTATACTGAATCGAAAATAAAACGGCTTCACCGTTTCCAGTTAAAGAAACCACAAAGCTGCTCCAGTTGCTATAAATGAAATACATAGACTTGTGACTTTCATAGGGATGATGGAAAATTTCTGCTATTGATTTAGTTTAAGTTTATGTGAAATATATATCGTAGCAAACCTTTTTGTTAATAATTTTTATGAGTAGCTTGCTAAAAATTCGTGCGAGTGAGTTCTACAATTACAAATGGGACGAAACCACATTTGACGTGTGTATATATATTAATGAAGTGCTGGATAGGAATCGGATTACGGATATTTGGTACCAAGATCCGCGGATACGGATACGGAAGATACGACGTATCCGTGAATCTTGATGCCTAAAACTTTTAGCTTACTTTTTAGGTTGATCTTATTTTAAAGAACGTTGGTTTGGCCTTTGAGGTACGTATTTTTAATTGGTATAGTAATTTACTACGATAAACGTTTGCTGATACGTTTTCAAATATATGAGTTAATTATTATATATATGGAACTTTATTTATGTATTAAAAATTGTTTTTGTATTCGGTAAAAATTCGCGGATACGAATCTTTCTTTGCGCTTAAATATCATCGAATACGGAATACAGGGAATAATACAGATAGAGCGCAATGACAGAATATTAATGCTAGTGCGGTTAATAGACTTTTAGTCGGTAAATAGAAACTCCAATCAGTACAAAACAATGCATTGAGCGGACAATACGTCACTTAGTTGTCACGTTGTTTTCTGAAATAATGTCGACTTGTGTTTTTAATTCTTGCAAAAACCGTTCCGAAATGCTTAAAAAAGTAGACGGAATATCGTTACACTCGTAAATGTTATTAATTGTACTGTTTTATATTTTCTTATTTTAATATGTATCGTACGTAAACATATGACGCAAAATTCTCAGGGTTGCCAGATTAAATAGGGTAAAAACTCCCACATAAATATTCAAATGTAATATGAGATAGAAAACCGACAAAATTTTACTTATGTATACTTATAATATACTTTGTCAACAAAAAAATAGTGTAAAGTAAGTGCTGTTAAAGTATTGGGTTACAATAACTCAATTTTTTTGGCTTTGTAGAATTATAAATTAGAATTATAAATTATTGCGATATTTATTCCAAAAAATATTAATGAAATCTGACACGTATTGGGTTTATTTTATCTTCTGTTTTTTTTTTTTATTCACTTATATATTTATAGACAGACAAAAATATATACCCATCAATTTGTATAGTCCCAACGTTTCGAGTATCTTAACTGGTGTTAGTCAAATATTTTATTGCTTCTGTTTTATTGACTTTAGCTGTTTTTTAAATAATGTTATACAACTTTACTTTTTAAAATTTAATTTTTTTAAGCATTAAAATATTTTATTATTTAATTTTCTGATAAATAAAATTCTCACATGTTTATAGCGTTCCGTTGTATTTATATTTAAACAATATATAATTATTTTCATGACCAAATGCCTCTTTAACTATTTGTCAACCGAAATAATTGCGCTAACTAATTCGATTAAAGTTTTCTTTGTCGGTTTATTTTTAACTATTTGTAGAGCAGTAAATTTTTAACATAAAAAGAAAAATTATTTATTTGGTTTGCGTTTATCCACAAACATATTTTTTTGTGAGATACATAATTTAGTTTAAAATTTCATAGAAAATGTAGAAATAGTATTGTATGACTGTCGAGGTTATTTAAGGATAAATATACTAATATAAAATCCATTTTTTTTTATTTTTCTGAATTACATTGACATTATTCAGCACATTTTTTAAATTAACGGGGAATTTTTTCCTACTCTGGCAATTTTTACACACACATACAGGTAGTATGCGTTTTTACAAGTTGTCAAAGCAAACATGTCTGGAACATCACTAAAAAGTATATATGTTGGTTGGTAGAGCATAACATCTTTTCACAGCTTTTGCTGCACTTTTACGGCCACGCTCGTCCGGGGAAGTGCCACCGCCCTTAATAAAGTCGGCATAAAATAAAATATGCATGACTTTTGGGGATGCCGGATGGCCATGTCTACCCTT
>JAOCPS010347911.1:0-12604 GCA_025505425.1 Graphium colonna | reverse complement strand
CGCTGTAAAGGGTTCGAAACGTCGGGTGATAAAATTTAAAAATAAACCGCGATAAAATCCGTAAAGTTGTATTACTTAAAAATGTCTAATATTCGCGTAAGTCTCAAAAACAAAATTCTTAAAGAAAATTTAAATAAACTAATCGGAGTTTATTTAAATTTTCTTTAAGAATTTTGTTTTGATAATGATCATACTAACTAAGAAGAACGCAAAGCTGAAACAAACAAAAATACCCACATGTAGCGATGCAATAATAGATTTTACACAGTTTACCAAAGGAATACGTATGCCGTGTGCCTAGGTTAAATGCGAAAACTTCTTTGCCGAAACTATTACACAAAATGTTTCTAACGAGAAAACCACTATTAGATTCTTAGAACCTTTTAATGTAACCCCATTCGAAAACACTAAATGTGAAATAAACAACACTATGTCTGAATGTGAGGTTGACGAAATTCTTAAAGAAAATTTAAATAAACTCCGATTAGATCATACTGACGAAGAAAAACGCAAAGCTGTTTCAAAGCTATGTTACAAATTTCGTGGTATATTTTATAGTGAAAAACTTCCACTTTCATTTATAAATAAAGTGCAACACATAATAAGAACAGTTACTGAAGGCCCTATATATATCAGACCCTACGGACATCCACCATCGGAGAACGAGGAAATACAAAGACAAATAAACGACATGCTCCTTTACGATATTATGCAACATTCTCACTCACCTTGGAGTGCCCTAGTCCATTTGGTACCCAAGAAATTAGATGCATGTAGAGAGCAAAAATTTAGAATGGTCATTGACTACCGCCGGTTAAATGAAATAACAATAGACGATAAATAATACCCTTTACCGAATATTACAGGTCTCTTCGATAATTTAGGTAAATCTACATATTTTAGTACTCTAGATCTAGCTAGTGGTTACCACCAAATTGAAGTTAAGGATAGCTATAGACCGAAAACAGCTTTTACAACACAGTCGCGACACTATGAATTTAAAGGCATGCCGTTTGGCTGCCGCACAGCCCCAGCGACATTCCAACGCGCTATGGACAATGTTCTAAGAGGCCTTCAAGGTCTTCATTGCCTCGTTTACCTCGAAGACATAATTGTCTATTCATCTAGCCTTCAGTAACACATCGAGAAGTTACGTAGCATCTTTAGTCAGCTCCGAGAAACGAATTTAAAAATCACATTAGATAAATGCGAGTTTTTAAGAAAGGAAGTTTTGTATTTAGGCCATACTATAACTAAAGAGGGTTTGAAACTTAACAACGACAAAATCCAAGCGATATTTAAATTCCCCGTACCACGAACAACAACTGAAATAAAAGTTTCCCTGGACTCGTAGGATACTATAGGAAATTTATCATAGATTTTGCTAAACTTACACAACTTCTCACTTCCTGTCTGAAAAAAAAGTCGAAATACGGAGACATATTTTAATGCTTTTAATAGGTGCAAAGAGCTTCTTACAAGTATTCAAACACTATCAATTTTACAATACCCCGATTTCTCTCGACCTTTTGTGCTTACCACAGATGCATCAATTTCGCCTTAGGCGCGGTCTTATCACAAGGACCTGTAGGGAGCGATAAACCAGTTTCCTTTGCTAGTCGCATGCTAAACGATGCTGAGATACGGTACAGCACAATTGAAAAAGAGCTGTTAACAATTGTGTGGAGCGTTAAACATTTTCGTCTCTACCTGTACGGAAAGGAATTTACTATTTACACTGATCATCAGCCGTAAGCTTGGTTAAATTCTATAAGAGAACGCAACAGTAAACTTACCAGATGGAAGTAACGGTTGGCAAAATTTGACTATGAAATAGTTTACATAAATGGGAAAAAAAAAATGAAATGTTGACGCTTTATCTACAATAAGGATAAATGCTCTAGGCGAAAGTGACGACGTATCCATGAAAGTTAATTTAGATGAAAAGGAACTGAAACTTTAAAAATATTTAGACAGTGTTGTACAGATAGAACAGAAACGAGTGCTCTGTAAAAAATATATCTAGGGATTTTTAAAAGTCACCGTACAATTATTTAAAAAAAATAGCGTAAAATTTTATGGATGCACTAAACGGATAGTATATGTAAAAAACTAAAGTGAACAACGCGATGTAGTTCTTAAATACCATTTAGGAAAAAATTGCCATAAAGGTATCAAAGAAACATTAACACACATAAAACGAACGTTCTATTGGAACAATATGGATCAAACCGTAGCTAGTATCATTAATTCGTGTGAAATATGTAAAAAAAAACAATTACGAACGCAAACCACTAAAACCGGAAATACAATTAACTCAAACACAATCGAAGCCAGTCGAAGAACTATTTATTGATACCTTTTCCATAGAAGGGAAGTATTTTCTAACCTTAATCGACGCTTTTAGTAAATTAGGACAAGCGATCGAAATAAATAACAGATCCAATCCAGAAGTCATAAGAGCCTTAATAAAAAATAGGAATTTAATAATATCTTGATGAAAGAAATGTTATATTTGTACAAAATTACCTTGCATATTGGCTCTCCATACAACCCTAATTCTATGGGATTGATCAAAAGGTTCCACTCAACCATCATCGAAATTTATCGTATTGCAAAATACGAACATAAAATCACAGACTCAGCATCAGTTAAGACTTATGCTGTCATGTCATACAATCATACCATTCATTCAAGTATAGGTCTTACTCCATTTGAAGCAGTATTCGTTAACACTGAAGCCAACGATACATACTCGGCAAATTTCAATAAACACTACACAATTGGTGAACGAACATGTCAAAAGAACTAAATACTTATACGAATACCTCAGTGATAAGATGATCGACGAAAAGGTAGCAGTAAAAAATAAACGTGCTGGCGAAACACATTTTGATACATACACAAGGCGAGGGAAATATAAACCACGTCATCAGAAAGCTTATGTTACGGGCGCTGTTAAAAGAAATGTAGTTACTGTAGAAACCAACAAGAGAAACACTAACGTTCCTATTAAAGACATTAAACGTCTTTGTTTTTAATTTTGCAGGTTACAAATTACAAATGATGGTAAGCCAAGCCCTTCATCAGGTCAGGATTGACAAAAATCCGGGATTGCTACCGGTCAGCGAAGGCAAAACCTTGGTCAGTTATGACAATTGGATAGTTATTAAGATTTTAGATTTAAAATTAAATAATGAGGAATTGGAAAGTACTACAGATAGATTCAGGTCACTAAAAAGGCACGTTCAAAGTTGTTTTAATACTAAAGTATTAGATTCAGATTTTATTAACGTACAGAAGCAAACAGAGTATACTATGAATATTACCATTGAGACGTTTAAACAATTAATTCCTTCAGTTCGAATAAAGCGAGGACTGTTAAATCCCTTGAGCTCCTTAATAAAAGCCATCACAGGACATAGACAAAGATTAATTGTAAAATTGCGCACACAACAGGACGCAATTAAAAATAACGTTACTATAATTTCCAAAATGGTAGGTTCATTCACGAATATTGCAAACTCTACAAAAATTTATTTTATGCAAATAGAAGAAAACGTCCAAAATATTAATAAAGCTTTAAATTAATCGAATTTTCGCCGAACTAGCACAAAAATTTTTATTAATCATTTTCAAAATTTATACACACATTTAAACGAAATAGAAACGGCAATTGCTTTTAGTAAAAATAAAATATTACATCATTCAATTATCAACTCAGATGAACTATTATTAGTGTTAAAAGAAATAGAAAAAACTGAAAAAAAATTATTTCCTGTAACGTACGAAAATATTGTAAAATTGTAACACAGTATAGAGACGAAAGCCAACATATAACAAAATCATATATAGTTCGTTATGAATACCCCACTTATTACAAATAAAATTTTTACCTATTACAAACTAATATCCTTACCAATGTTCCAAAATGGTCAGACATGACTTATCCTCCCTAAAACCCCATACCTAATAGTGAAAGGTTCGAAAGCTATGCCGCCTCCCAACCGTGTGGAGAGATAGACGAGTACCGATTCCTGTGCTACGAGAACAGCGTGTCACCATTTATCGACAATAAATGTGTCATTGAAATCATGCAGTTTCAAAGTAATATTTCTAGCTGCCATCCAATTCCTGTAATTCTTGAAAAAATAATGGTTTACCGCATACAGTCAAACCGATGGATAATCTACTCAAGTGTCGAAACAACGACGAATCAATTTTGCTACAATGAAATAGCTCAGGATATTATCCAAGGAACTTACCTTTTAACCATTGATGATAACTGTAGAGCAGAGATTAAGGATTACATCCTGAAAAGGCACCAGACCCAGAGAAGGGAAATAACTTACTTGAAGCAATCCATTTACTGAAGATAATGCCCGACTCACCTAGTACCGTCGTGTCAGTTTTGTTAACATTGTAATCATAATTATATTATCAATTATTGTAATTGTAAGATTTATACATAAGATTATTAACATTTGTGAAAATAGAAAAAATCGAGATAATCCTGCGGATAATCTAAAACTAGGGGGGGGGGGGAGTTATGTCGCCACAACCCTATACCCGCTCTTTGTTTGTTACAACACCATCCTAAGAAGTTGTCCGTTAAATAAAATTTCGCAATAAAGACCACCTGTGCGAAAGGCTGACGCTATTGTTTTTGTATCAAGACTTACTAACCAATATTATAATAAGCATTCATTCTGTTCTAACCGTGTTCGAGACAACATTAAATTACATTAAAAGTTCTTAATTGTTTTTTTTATGGAGTCTGCCTACTACACCGTATCATACCATGACCGTAATAGGAACGTGTCAGCCAAAAGTCTTTCAAGGTTAAAAGTCTTTCAAGGACCGTCGAAATTTAAGTATGTACTTGACATGTAAGTACGCGACAGGTAATTCAATTATTCCAAATTTAAATGAAAATATCGTTTTTATCAGGTTTGAATGATAAATATTCATACGAAATGTTTTTAGAAATAATTATTGCTCGGAATATTTGTTTACAATACATTAACAAATATTTTTCCTGAAAATGTACTTTAATCCATTTCTAAACGAAAGGTTATTTAAATTATTAAACAGTACAACTACAACTGTTATTACGAAACCATTAAAATTGTAGATATATCGATATATATGAAAAAATTGCTTTAAATACTTATAATTATATGTCTATTAAAAAACACAGAGCAGACAAATATAGAATCACTCTGTTTATTACAAATATGGATAAGTAATTCAAAGAACCATCTGCTTAAAACAGATTTTAATTTATTTTATATTGTCGATTTGATTTTAATTTATTGTGTGTGTTGTATTGTGTATGTTGTCGTATGTTGTCGAAAACAACGTGAGGGATGTTGTGTAACTACATTTATAAATGAATATATTGGTTTTATCAAACTGACAAATATAACGATTTAATCTGTAGAGTATATATTTGAAGTTAGACACATACTATATTCTCCTCAAGACAATGTATATTGTAACTTTTGTGAAATGATCATGGAGCCAACAAAAATAACTTATAAGGCATACTATAGGACAAGGCCATCAGCTTATAGTTGAACTTGGTCTATCTGGTCAAAGAGCATCCGTACTAATAAAAAACTGTTTAGTAGAAGATAAAAAATATTGTATACATTTAAGAGACATTTTGACAAAAGAAATATATGAAAATATAAATCTGAATTAAAATAAAAACTGTATTAGGAAAAAATTAAAAAGTCATATAATCAGTCAAATAAATCTTATGACAATTTTTATTTAACTTATTGATTTTCAACTAAAATATTTACAAAGCAATATATCTAATCTAACCACAATAATCAATCAACCCTACTCCTCGTGGCATGGTGCCAAGAACGCTGGCTGCATTTCCTCGTTGAATGAATTATTTTTATTGACATGAACTCTGCCAGGCGTCGAGCGTCTGCACCGCTAGGCGTAGTGATGTGTAGACTTGGAGCCACGCGAAATTGGAGCAGGTGCGGGCGGCGGTCGACTTTTTGGCCGCCTGTGTACTTGAATTTTGACGATAAAATGTGAAGGAAGTTAAATAATGAAAATGCTCTAGAAAATCCAACAGTTATATGTTTCCTCATATTACGTTTCAATAAATATCTATGTGTCAACAAATGTTGTTATTAAATGCAATAACAACATTCGTTGAATACGAGAATGCAATATCGCAATGACGCAAATGCCAATTAATCTTTCATACCGAATCACCGTGGAATCCGCTGACTAGGGACCACACAACGGTCCCAGGCATTTCTAAAAACTTGTTTCGCAATGTGGGAAACGTTGATTCTGCAGCTCGAGGCTCGACGACGGTACGACGGTCTCCTTTCCGACTTATTTACGATAAAACTAGCTTTATAATAAATTAAACTAGAGAATATTTCCTGTAATTAATTTAATATTTTTTAATCAGTTGTTTTAGTATATGAGCACCGCAGACTATTATACATTTACTGCAACATGTGTTTTACGTATATTAACAAAAATTATTTTACTACGACTTGAGAAATTGGATAGATTCGAATTGTTGTGTCCTCCGCAGGTATAACGTATGGCGTTGATGTCGGTCTTCTCTCCCTTCTATGAAACATCTGCCAGCCGAATTCAATAGAAGTATTTTATTTGAGTTAGCAGCAGCTACCTTCATTTAGGTACAGAGATTTTGCTCTTTGTTTGTTTCTTTTACGATAAAGCGCTTCCGTGAAAAGGCTGACGTATCGGCCCTAATGTAATCTAATCGTCAAAGAAAAACAAAATGTCATTCAACCGGCTCAAAGGCAAAATGTCAACTATTAATTTACATTTTATTACATTTCGAAATACAATTAAGAGATTATTTTGAGTTCCATTGAAGAAATTACATTCTTCCGATAAACCAAGAAACAGGCTATAGTGGTGCTTGCATATTTGAAGCAATGGCTACGGAGAACGTAAATTGTTTTATTTTTGAAAATCTATTGAAAGTGAAGTGATTAACGTGGAGGAAAAGGATTGAAAACTTTTTGTAAATAAAGGGTTCAAAGAAACGAGAATAAGCGTACATTTTCAGGAGGACTGATCGTTAATTGTTCACGAAGTATGTCGAAAACGATATATAATGAGAAATTAATCATTGCGTCATTGCGTAGAGGAAATGATGTCACTATTTCTGAACCACAACGCGATCCATGTACCCAACATTCTTATTCAGAGATATTGTTTTTTGTTGTGCTGTTGAAATATCACCATAGTTTGTAGCGAAACAAAAACAGACGTTTGCGTCATCGTAATGTTGTGTATAGAGTACGTAAATTATCTGTAATAATTATAGTATGACCGAAGCCTGGTACAACCAACAAAGTGACAACAAGACAGTTTACACCAAAGTAAAGCCTTTTTAAGTTTCAGCTATAATGCGCTCACCGTTGGATATCGACGATAACGCATTTTCGCTTGATTGGAGTGGATTCATCGAACAAGCGACAGCGGAATTCACCTTCAAAAAATCATTTGTAGAATGCTTGCCATGCCTTAATGCTCCGCTGAGTAATTACGGCCCAATTCGAACTTCTCGTCTGAGCGCGCAAGATCATTTTCTCGTAAGGTGAGGTCTCCAAATTAAGTAATATCGTCGTAAGACTCGGTGGATTCTATTCATTAATGTCGTTCATGGGGTATATCGGATGAATAATGACTGGAAGTCGATGAAATGAGCTCTTCAACACCAGTTACGCTTCGAATACAATTGGAAAAAAATATGATAGGACACGCGTATTTGTGAGCGGTAAGAGGACATATACTAACCCATCATTCAATTGCTAAAATTGTTCTACAATCAATAAATGGACACTCGATCTCAGTGCAGAATTAGAAAGAGTTTTATACAATTTCTACAGGTGTTCGTGGTGAATCAGGAAGAATGCTACAAAGAACTCGCTGAAAAATTTGAAAACCAGCTGGCTAAGTCTGAAGAACGTAGAGCTACAGCAAAATTATGGGTGCAATATTTACTGATGGGTACGCTTGTAATATAGTTTATCAAGATAGAAAGGATGGGCAATTGAAATTTACACTTACAATATTTACATGCAAAATCTTTCACTTATATTTGAAAGATCATTTTTTTCTTCAAATGAAGCATTCATTTGAAGAAAAAAATGACAGCTAAAGAGTACGAATTTTTCACAACTACAAGATACTTCACAATTAGACGTTCCGACAATTTTTTGTGTGGTACGTAGTCAGATAAGATGGTTGAGCAATCGTTGAAGAGAACGATGATATGTCTTGGTGGCCTTACTCATGGACGAGGTTCCAAGGAAAGCGTGTCCTCCAAGTGAATTGGTACTCTTGCACAATGTTTGCGACGAAGTTGAGAAGTTTTGGAATGTAGCATTTTCCAGTTCGGGGTAACATGTGGTAATGAAAAGCTCGCGAATTAACCATGACAATGAAGAAATAAAAAAACTTACAGATTAGTAGTGCCGACATTCATCTTTTCCAGAAGTAAAGGAGTTCGTGTCAATGAGCACTAGAGTTATCAGAGGTCCACCACTGTGACGTATGCGGTGAGGAGACGGCCCAATACGCACTGGAGGAGTGCTTAGCCTCAGGCAGGGAAGAGCAGCGCCAAGAGCTGAGAACCATCGTGGGGCATGATCTCTCGCTGCTTGCAGTGATCCATTCTATGGTGGAGAGCGAGAGGTAATGGGGTGCTGTCCTCGCGTTTTGCGAGGACATAATCACCCGGATGGAGGCCGCAGAGAGAGAAAGGGAGGCAACTGCCGCCCTGGAAATCCGTAAATAGAGACCAGGGCGCAGGAGGCTAGCCTACGCGCGCTACCTTCTCCCTAATTTGTAAATTACCCATGGACGGCAGAAGTGGGCAAAGTTGCTGTCCTGCAATGGGATTGAGAGAGGTGCAGTGGCTATGGCGTCAGGCTGCACCATGTGGTCGGACGGAGTGTTGTAACACCCGAAGTGGATGGACCTATGTTAAGGTCAAGGTGGCGCTGGGGTTCGCGGAAGATTGCGTTTCGAGTTCCCGTGTCCCCAGCATAGCGACAACGAATAACGCAACGTGGGTTTTTTAGCGGGTAACCCCGTTCTAGTCGAGGAGCCCCACATACCCCTGCTACCTACACACATGGTGGCGGGGATCCACAAAGGATTTTTCCTACGGTATAAAAAAAGGGTTATCGGTGATGAAGAGATTAACTGTCATATGTCTCCAGAAATTGATATAGCTGGCATTCTTAAAATCATCAGCAGCAATTTCTGTACGGTAAAATTCATGTGAAATGACAGAATAAAAGCACTTGGTTATGAATGCAGGCATCCGGATAAAAGACGTCACTGTGTCGATTAATCTTTTATTAATTTATAAGTACGTTGCATTTGTTCGATCAAAATATACATCCAATGCCATTGACGTATTTAACGGATATCCGGAAGATGTAGAAAATCGTATTACCAAATATGCGGTGCGATTACGACGATCAAGAATAATTGTTTCCGTGCTACAAAATAAATTCCTGGTCAATGATGCATACAAGAAACGCCTCATTGAAATGTTGAAGATAAAATTTAAAGCTAAGAACTTTATGGTCAAACAAGCCAGCGAAGATGCGGATACATTAATAATCAATACCGTAATAAGTGCTTCATCGACTTTCGATTCCGTAATAGCTATCGGAAGATGTAGATCTTCTCATTCTTTTGACCGCTCTATCTACGCGTTCAAACACATATATGCTGAAACCAGAAAAAGTAAAAAATTCGCAACAAATATGTTCAATAAAAAGCATTACGGACAAAACAGCGATAGATCACATTATCATCATTATTTAGTCAAGGAGAAATGAAAAATATTAATATACTCCAAAAAAAGCCAAGTATCACCAGTTATTCTAAAATCCAAATGCTGATCCAGAGATAATTGCTATAGCTGGATAATGCTTCCTCCTTGAATTACACGGTTACAGTGATGTAAAACTAAAAGAATATGTTTTTATACATCTATAGATATGCAAGCTTCACAAAACCAGTATACAAAAATAAATTTAATATTACATCGCTACCACCAACAGAAGTAGCAGCATAGCAATATTAGTTCGGAACTTTCCACTAAGTTCGGCTGTGGTATGGTAATGAACTAAATGCAAAACAATGGGGATGGAAAAGAAGCAAAAATGGGCTAATTCCTGTCACCACACCCGAGTCCCCAGCTCGGAAAACGTTGTTGTAACTTATTTCTTGCAAATGCAAAAAGGCGTATCAAAGAGCATGTGTATGCAGAAAAGCTGAGTTAAAGTGCTCCGTTATTGTGCGCGAATTGTACTTGTGATAATTCGCAAGTTCCATCACAAGATAGCGATGATGAGCAAGAAACAGAGATTGTATTCAAGCAAATGTACTATAAAATCGAGAACCAAGAAGATTGTAATGAAAACGATAATCCCATCGGGAATAATGTGGAAGAAATTTCAAAACTCCCGCAAAACTTCCCAAGTAAAACTAACAAATAGTTGTACTATTAGGAGTATAAATTGATTAAAATAGGTTGAATAATGACGTTTTTGCAAAACATTCGTAAGCATTAAACTAAATGCTGGAAAATTCTATTCAACACAAATGTAAAATAATAAACGAATTACTTTTAAGTACTTAAGTAGTGGTGCCCTGAATTATAATTTTACTAAATTTCAATACATTTTAATTTAAAACTTCTTATGATTTTACTAAATTTATAAATTACAAAATGTCGTTACAACTAACAAATAAGTTAAAACTAAACTGAACCAATCTCCAGAAAAAATAAACGTAAAGAAATGTCACTATATAATTAAGGATTCTAAAAATTTTCTGTTTTTGTACAGCATATTTCATTGATTCCTGGGGATCTTTTATCAAATATTTTCTAATTCCCAGACACCATGAGAGAATTAATGTTTGCCAATTGGATGCCATGATGTCCATATTAAAAATCAGTTTATCAGCGGGTGAAAGTTTCTTGAATAACGTTTGCAGATTGTCATCTTTGAATATCCATTGGCTTGTAGTAAAGTAGCTTAGAGCAAAAACTAACTTGTCTACCTTTCTATAAACCTTTACTAATCTGAAAAGATTATTAGTAATATTAAATTGTAAAAAAAACAACCTACAAGCTATTCAGAAAAAAATTCACATAGAACATAATGCGACGGTCACGTTACCGTCGCGCTGTTTTTTGGTACATATGCATATTGAAAATTTGTGTACACTAGTTAAGCTCTCTTAGAATGGGGAAAAAGCATAGTTCAGCAGACGCCCCTAGTGTTGATTGACGAGCTTCACAAATTTTAGATTTTTATTTCTTAGATTTACAGTCATTTAGATTTATCAGTATTAAAATAACTGAAATCCTTAATGACGTGTAAATATTCAAAATATCATCATTAAAATTTAACTATATACTTACATTCGGGGTTTTCCAAACAAGGCACGCCCTATGTCTATGATGTAAGCAGGAATGTAGTGCAGGAAAATACTCATAATTGTGTATAAGATTTGGAATTTTGTTATTATGCCATAATTGTACCACACGGCTTTGGAAGTTGCAACAAGTTTCTTATTTAGTTCACGTTCTACTTGTCCTAAAAGTAAAATATATATATTAATAGTCAAATAATTCGCTTACAAATGTCTGTTAGAAATATGCTTTGAAGAGTTAAATGACACTTAAAATTCTTGGTATTATTCCTTTTAAGTAAGTACTCTGTAGGAGAGTGTTCATATTTCTACCAATAATAGTCATTTTCAGGGTTCCTTAGTCCACTAGGAACCCTTATAGTTTCATCATGTCTGTCCGTCTGTCCCTCCGGGCTCGTACTGCGCCGTTTCTGCGCCGATTGTCACGAAAATTGGTGGAGAGATGGATATTGAAAATCCAAAGGTTGATTTTTCAAATTATGTAAAAATATTTTTTTTCTGCTCTCCCCTTTCAAATAACAAAAAAAATCGACATACCCCATCGTGCGGGATATCGTTAAAAGGTCTCTTAAATTGAAACTTTATGGATCTATCTCTCCAGTCTCGAGATATCTAATACAAAGTTAAATTTAGAGCAGGGGATGCTCCAATTTTCTCTCTTAACTTTTGAAATATTATTACAATAATTCTGAAAAAAATATGCTATATACCTCTAAGTATGTACTTTCAACTAAAACTATAGCGGACACGGTATTATACATAGTTATAATTATACTATACATAGTTATAGTTACAACTCGGCAAATTTTTGTACTTACAGTCAGACTTAACAATATCTATGGCTTCAACCGACCTACTCTTTAGGCGTGGTTCCGTCATCTTGGAAAACGGCTTTATTGCACCCGATCCCAAAGAAAGGCGATCACGCGAATCCGACAGGCCGATTGCCATTACGTCCTTGTTTTCAAAAAAAATGGAGTCCATTATTAACATCCAACTCCTGAAATATCTTGAAGGTCACCAGCTGATCAATGACCGACAAAACGGTTTTCGAAAAAGTCGATCAGCTGGTGATCTACTTGTCTACCTGACCCATCGATGGGCAGAAGCAATTGAGAGC
>JAOCPS010347804.1:0-12605 GCA_025505425.1 Graphium colonna | reverse complement strand
ATAACTAATATTTTATATATATATTAAATTGTTGTGCGTCAGTTATGACATATTAAGTACGATTATTACATTACTAATATTTTGCATACATTAAATTAGACGTGACTAAAATGATAAATAATTGCCAGTGTAGGTATATTTAAGCCGGACAGCCATGGGCCTCGTCATGCATATTCAAGTGCTAAGCTCGTGCTAAGTGGCTCAAAATTACTTTGCCACGTTAAGCCTGTGTTTTATTATTTTATTATACAAACTCCTTGCTCATTTAATTAAAAAGAGATTTAAATTTAAAGGAAAATTTATTTTTATATTTTTGATATAATCTTATTTTAAAAGCATGGCGTGGGTGTCCCTCCAATAATTGTTTGAGTTAGTTTAAACTTGATACAAACAAAAATTAACAAGTAATCGCAAAAAGAAGGAAAACATTATGGAGAGATGTAAAGATTAATAATAAATAATTGTTATGAGAATACCTTAAAATATTTAAACTTCCTTTATAAATGACTCATCCAAGATAAACAAAAGACAACATTATTAAAGATTTTGATATTGTATCTATACTGAGGAACTTAGAAATTTAACTATTTTTGATTATTAAAAGTTTGATGTAATAGTTCCAATGTTCAACCAAGCTTTGTTTCTTTTTTATTTGAAATGTTACTTTAGCGGAATCAATAGAATACAGTCACGTTTTCAATGTTGTTGCTTATTTGGTTGCCTTGCCACTTACGATATCTACCGCCGAACTGAGTTCCTAGATCTGTTCAAAACATTTTTTAAATTATTGTTGAAACACAAATTTTATCTTGTGTTATCTTTTGCATAACACAATTTAATAAAAAAAATAACCTATTGATTCCTTACTCGTGACAATGTTATTTATTCAAAATTTACTGTATGCATATATTTTACTGATCAATCTATTTGTCTACTGGATTTCCAGTAAACAACGTAAGTTTTTAGTTAAATGTATGTAAATACAGTATGCATTTATTAGTTAAATCCATAACCATCGATTTTTAAATATGGATTGCGTTATTACAGTAGTTCCATTTTAATAATATATTTTACGAATGATTATGACATATTAGTGACAAAATTGAGTACAGCACAGTGATTTTAGTGGGAAAAGGAAGTAATTCTTTGATGATACCTACGTTTTTGTATATTTTAAACAATATTGTCAGAATTAATAAAGATAAAGTATACATAACCTTTGAGCTCTAAAAGCGGTCTGTAGCAAAATAAAACGTGTCCGATTACTACACGCGCCATTTGTTTATGTAACTCACAGGGTGGCTTTTTGTAACATATGACGTGCGATGATAGAATACAAACCTTCAGTATTTGCAATGTAAACAAAAAGGACTAGAAAATAAAATAAGTACTAGATAAACAGTCTAGTACTTATTAATTACTAAGCTGGTTATAATAATATTATTTATATGAAATTAAACGTACCTTACGAAGCCAATACCTAACAATCTTTATTGCTACAGGACAGACTGTGATGTTTGATTTTAACTATTTATTAATAACACATTTACGTATATTTTTTTATTTGAATTTCCGTATTATTATATAGTATAGGCTCATTTCAGTTTAAATTGACCACTGCCTCCCAAAATATTTTACGACATAAAACTTAAATGCATACATGTGTACAGAAATGTTAGCTTTGTTTTGTCCGTAAAACGAAATATTATCGTGGCGAAAGTATCACATTTCACTCTTTTCTAAGTAAGTTATGATATTGGTGAAAAGAATGGCTTTGGCACATAAAAATACTGTTATATAAATATCTAGTGTCAGTTTTGCGAGTAACGTAATCGTATATAAGATAATAATTTTATATATTAAATTTTCACAATTCCCTGTTCAATTGCATTGAACTTCTCTTGTTACATAAGGAAATCCTTGAAAGGATAGGCCTTTTTTTACGTGGGAAAAATCCTTTCTGGATCCTCCACTGCTTTGTGAGTAGGTCAAAGAGATGTCAGTAGGTTAGTAGATGTGGGAATCCCGGTGAATAGAACCAGGTACCCACTATAAAACCCACGTTACGCCTCCTTTGTCGCATCGGCCGAGGACATGGGTACGAGAGACGCTGAGAAGCGAGAGATTGCGCCCCACAATAGCCATCAGCTCTCGGTGCTGCTCCGACCAGACTGGGCACTCATCCAAAACATGATCGACCGTCTCCTCAGCGTATACATCGATGTATATCCTCCCCGCTATACCTGCACCGTATAGTAAGCCTACACCCCGAGAGGACCTGTGCCGTCCGATAGGTGAGGGTGCCATGCCTCCTCTCCAGCCACCTCTTGAGGACTGGACGTACAGCCCCCACGGTTCGACAAAGGATAGACCTAACCTATTCTAACCTAACCCAACCACCGAGGTAGGACGATTGGCTTATGTCGAATTTTCAGCGACAGGGACCCCACAGAAATCACCAATTTGTTTTGGTATGGGTTCATGGGGTCTCAAAAAGGAACGCAACCTCGGTACCTTGAACTTCGGGGATATGCTTGTCATCCCTTATATTTGGGTAAGTAAGGTAAGGCTTGTCGAATCACCGTTTCTTACTTTTGGAGACAGCATTCGGAATCTCTACTTCGTGTGCATGTTTCAACAGGAATTTGTAGTACGCACGTAGGTGGCTGCGAAGAAATCCTGTCTACACTTGGACGACGGTGACTCCTAGTGGAACTGGCCTCTTCGGAGACTCATAGAGTCATCCTCTTTTGAATCATTGTCAATTCACAAAATTATGAATCCGTGCTCCACGCTGGTTCTCTGCTATGTTTCACCGTGAAAATTGCCGGTAGTAATAGATTTCGCCCGATGTGGTCTACTAGGATAAAGCGTTCTGATTCATAACTGGACACGATACCAGCGCTTTGTTTGCAGAATCCTGGTTGCCAGTATCACAAGATGGTACCTTGCCGCCTCTTCACGCTCGATCTGAAACAGATAATCATTGAAGCTTTCATTCCTTGTGATGATTATTAGTGATTTAATATGTCTGTAGGCGAGTCTTTCACTCTATTACCTCATCCAGGCTTCAAAGACCGATAGGATTACTAGTACTGCATATTTACGCGCATATCGCTCATTGCTGAGACTAGCTCGGTATGAAGCCAAAGCATTTAAGCTTTGTTGTCACTCGACAGTCTCGAGTGCCTGTTTTGGTTCGCTACCACTACTCTGGCGAAGAACACCGATTTAGTTATAAATCCGTGCATACATAAGCTACAGGTAAACTTTTGACCTGTAGCTTTTGACCCATCCTGCAGCCCATAATGATGCCCCATACAAGGCAATAGACCGTAAAGTGCCCTCATAGAGAGGGAAAATTTCTTCATTAGGTCTTCCAAGATCAGCATTTTGTGCAAGGCACCCGATATTTTTTTGTGGAGAAGGAGACAAATGAGCAAGCGGATCACCTGATGGTAAGTGATTACCACCGCCAATGGACTCCCGCAACACCAAAGGAATTACAGGAGCATTGTCGGCCTTTCAGGTAGGATTATGCTCTTTTCTTGAAGGTCCCTAAGTGGTATCGGTCCGGAAATACCGCTGGCGAAAATTGTTTCCACAAGGGTGTCGTGCATGGCAGAAAATGATGACGAAAACGCACTGTAGTGGACTGCCAACCATGCCACAAAGTGGTATCGATGGTATTTGGTGGATTGTCGCGTCGTGTGATGAAAAAACTGTGCAGTTACTATCAATCCGGACAATTCCTCTGAACGCTCCCCGTGGTAATATGGTATAGTATGCTTAGAGATGCAACATCTCTTAGCAAGGCCATTGAATCGAGCTGATCGGAAAGGACTAGATCGTCGACGATTCGAGTAGCTCGACTTAGGATGCGGTTAAATAGAAGGAGTTGATAAAGGGGTGACCCAGCTCAAAGGTGAGAAACAGTATTCCATGTGTGGCCGTACCTCTGCTTCAGGAGTTCTGACGGCTGGAAATACTGCCTCGCTCTGCTGAAGACAAGCTTTTTAGAAGCTAATTTGTATTTACCTTTTAAGTGACCGCAGATAAACGTCACTCGATATGTTGACGCCAAGAATTTCAATCGACGCTGTGGTAGCCAAGGAAGTGATTTGAAAAGAGGATATAAAACAAAGGGTTTCCTTTTAGCGGTGAACGTGAACTTAATTTAGTCGACCCCAATCCGACATTTTACTAAGCTAGATCTCGATTTCAGACATAAATTTTTTCCGGCTCTCGTCCTGAGAAATATCGGCCTGGCTGGTATACAAGGTGTCGACCGTACTGTCATCTGCATATCAATGAATTCTGCTGATGCGCAACAAATTTGATTTGCATCATAAAATTTGATTGATATGCAGAAGGAACAGTACAGGAGATAGTTCGCAGCATTGTGGAAGGAAGCTGGTTCCAATCAATCAAATCCAATCGCATAATTTCTTAGGTATTCCGTAAGATGAGATCTTGGAAATAAGCGCTTTGTGCCATACCCGATAAAAGGCCTTTACTACATCCAAGTTAACTGCCAAGGGGAGGCCCCTTGCTCTCAATTGCTTCCCCCATCGATGGGTCAGATACACAAGTAGATCACCAGCTGACCGATTTCAGCGGAAGCAATATTGGCGGTCGTCGATCAATTGATGATCTTCTAGGTATCAGAAAAATTGAGTGGTAATAATTGATTCTATGATTTTAGAGAATAAGGAGGTAATCGCTATCGACCTAAATCTATCCTATCTCCTTTTTTATCGGTGATCGGGTGCACTAAAGCCGTTTTCCAAGATTTCGGGACCATGTCGAGGGAATAGGAGAGCCGAAAAAATGCGCTAAGACCGGTGCCAACTCTGAGGCGCATGTTCTGAGCTTTATAGCTGGAATTCCATCGGGTCCACTCGACTTATGGGCATCAAGGGAGAAAAGCGCTTTACGCACTGCACTCAGATGGAAATATATTTCTGGCATCGAGTGTTCAAACCACGGGATGGTAGTCGATGTGTTCCCCCCATCGTCCAAAGTCGAGTTTGACGCAAAAAGAGTGCACAGGATATTGGCTTTGTCTTTTTCATTATAGGCCAAATCATCCCCGCTGCGCATGCAGGTAAAGATGACGTACAGAATTTCCCTTGGACAGATTTGGCAAGGGACCAAAAAGCACCAGTGCCCCAAGGTAGACGAATTATTTTCTCAACAATTCTGCCAATGTACTCCGACTTTGCTGCAGCGAGAGCGTTTTTGAAGGGCCTGGCACTGGTATTTACATCACAAGATCTCCACCACCGTGGCCAAGACTTGATAACACTCTTGCTTATGGCGAGAGGCTACCTTTCAGGGGCGACTAAACCAAGGTTTTGATTTACCACCGACGAGGATGACAGAGGATGGGACATAAAGTTTCATTCCTTCAAGTACCACATCGGCGATCGAATCAGCGACCGCGCTCGGATCATACAGTGAGAAGCAAATCTGTCTCCGGAGGTAGGATGCAAAGAAGGAACGTATCCCATCCCAATCCGCTGAGCTATAGTGCCATACACAGCAGTGTCCGACAGGGAGTGGCGAGCACTAGATAGGCACCTCAATCCTGATTAGACAATGATCGAAAGAGCCTAACAGAGCGCAAAAGGAGATCATTTAATTATCTGGGTGAGTAGTCAGCAGAAGATCAAATAGGGAAGGCATATTATCAACACTAAGAACACATCTGATATTCGCGTGGGCTTTGCGACCATCTGAGTGAGATCATACGCCATGGCCGCGTGATCTAAGGCGTGATGGGAGTTGAAATCGCCAAGAATCACAATATTCGCGCAGAGGATCTGCTGCAGCACGGAATCTGTAGCCATCTGGACGTTGTCAACGAGTCGGTCGGTTTCGGTATCACCGCTATAAGACCTGTACAGGCACGTATAGACGCAAGGATGGTCGTCCCAGTCAACTCGTAACTATACAGTAGACAGGTCTCTATCTTCAAGACTGCCGAGACGTCGAGAACAGATATCCTTTCTGATGTACACACATACTCCTGCACGCGGCACAAATGCGTGTTCTTATTTGTAACCCGGGTAACCGAGATAGGAGGTGTCGGCCGGAGTATCTGAGTCTTGGTTAAAAAGAGCAAGGCCGGCTTTGCCGTCTCAAGGTGGTAGTGGACGGCATTAAGATTAGAATGTAATCTCCTGATGTTGCAAATATCCACAGCAACTGTGACAAATACAAATTGACTTTCAGTAATATCAGGACCGACGTTCGACAGGTTTCAATCATCTAGCCAATCTGGTCGAGAAGGCAAATCAGACGGTAAGTGGATGGTGAGTCCGCAGCTCTGTCGTTATTCTTTAAGAGCACAAGTTCTGCCTCTTTCCACGCCTTAGGGATAATTTAATCAGGAAGGCAACTAGAAAACGACACTCTCTGTCTTTCGCATTATTGGAATTGTGTACACATATTATCCAATATTGGAATGGTGTTCACCTGGTGTGTGATTTGTCTTGGTATATCATGTGGTCCAGTGGCAATGTTCCGTATTTTTAAGCATTTTACGACCGCATTTATCCCCTATGTTGTCACCATTATTTTATCTTGCTAATCCTGAGTTTTTGCAATTGACAATTGCAAATAAAGGGCTCGACGATATTTCAGGGACGAGATGTTTTATAGTCCTATCTAAAACATGCGAACCGAAGTTTCCGTAACTGGTGGCATCCAGGATCTAAGCTTCCCTAGAACCATTATCTGTGGACTATCCCATGGATTTTGATCAAGTCCCCCAATAAATTCAGCCTATGATTGCGGTTTGGCATGCGTTATGAAATATTGTAGCGCCTGAGTGGATGTTCAATATTTGGTTACAGGCGGGTCATTTCCTCATCTGGAGCTGGTCTTCTCCTCCTTCACGCCCTGGTATATTGATAGCGTTTACGTAAGCAGCTTCCGTTAAATTGAGCGATTTCTATAGACCGTTAATAAACTCCCTTCAGTCTTAAGTGACTGTTCCGAGGCGTCGACACATCACATATGTGTCATTGAATCTTGAAAATTGATTAAATTACCATCAATGTAATGTTATCACGCTATAACGTTAAAATTGCGTTGTGCTAAGACGGCACAAAATTAAGAATATTATGTCTGGCCTGTTCATTTGCCGAATAACTAAACTAAAGTAAACTGTTCTTCTCTATTAAACTGTTCTTCTCTCTTCCCAGTAACCTACTCTATTCATAATTAACAAGGCTGCAGCAAATCTCTAGATATTGTTGGTGCAACTGCGCCGGTAACATAATTTGAACTTTATGCTTGTTTGTAAATATTTTCTATAATTAATAGTGTATGACCACGCTTAATTGATTAAACTCCATATTATTTTAACAACTTAAACAATTTAATTTGTCACAATTTAAATCCCCAATTTTATATTGTCATCAATAACATTATTTTATATTACCTATGCTTCTATAATAATATTATTTATATGGAAGCTTGTATGTTTGAATGTCTGTTATTCATACTAATACATATTAGTATTCGTACATTTATTTCCTTGGATGAAAAGTAATTAATAAAGTATAAGTGGAAAATGTTGGGAAGGAGAATTTTAATTTAATGTTAAATAATGAACCCAAGAATCTTCTGATCCCACGACTTTCTAGTGAAATTATTTAAAATAGACTTCCATGGAATCCTTATTTTTCGTCACTTAAAAGTAGACAAAGCTTTACTGTTTTTGCAGTAAGGAAAGTAAGGTAGCTAATTCATGGAGCCATTACTCGACTAGTTTATTTTAGGAATTTTCATATTATATTTTCTTACGGTGTTTTACTGTGGAGCGGTGCAGCAGATATTAAAACAAATTTTATTCTGCAATAAGAGCTGTAGGTTCAATATATAATATAGAAGTGTGACGAATGTTTAAAAAAATTAGTATACTTGTGGTTACATCCAAATATATTTATTGTTATATTTCTTATATTAGGCAAAACATTGATTTTTTTGTTAGTAAAAGTGACAGACATAGACATTACTCGCGTAGAATTTAAAACAGACCAATGTATATTTAAAAAATGTGATAAGATACCATTTTAAAAAGAGAAATAGTTAAAGCTTTCATAAGAACGGGTAAGCGTTTATAGTTTCAATTGAAATCAGAAGAAATAAACAAATTTCAAATATAGTATTTTTAAAAAAGTAATCATATATATATATATATATATAATTGTGAAATTCCAACATATGCATACTAAACTAAATAACAGTAAATTGAAAGATAATTCATCTGTGTATATGATTTATTTAGAGCCGTTACACGAGATCGTCTTAGCTTTTATATTTGTTCAATTAAATTTATATATTGCTGCACGAATTATTATTTTTTGGACACGTTCAAAAACTATCCTGCGCATTAATATAGCTAATAGACTATGTGTTTGTCAAACAACAATGCCCAAAAGCGGTACCAAAAGGTCCTATGCATCAAGATCAAAATTATATAGTAATTATTTCCATAGTTCTTTTTACGACATTACGATCCACGTATGTATTTGATATTTGAACAGGGAATTTAACTTCAAGCATAAAAGTATGAAATTTTCATACCTGACATTGACACAATCGGTCATGGACAGGTATTTGAAAATTCAAACTATTTTCTATATCGATGTTAGTTTATGTAGGTGCGTTCATAATAAACTTTATTTTTACCTATACTGTTCGACATACAACACATGTGTAGCCGTTGCATAATGTTAGAGACAATCGGAGGGGAAAATATAGTTAGAGGGTGACGTATCGGCGTGTCTTCGGAACGTAGCGCAAAATTATATAGAAAGCAGTTATGCGTCTTCGGATATTTAAAGGTTAATGTAAGAATAGATATTGTTTTTCTCAATAGTGGAACAGCTGTGTTTTAATGATGTCACACATTTTTAATGGAAAGGAAGACAAATGAGCAGACGACTGATGGTAAGCAGTCTCGACGCCTATAGACACACGCAACATCCGGAGAGTCTCGAGTGGAATGCCAACCTGTGAATTGGATTTATTGAATACGATGGAGGAATTGTCTTGGGATTAGGGATTTGGAAAGGAGAAGAGTGAAAAAAAGAAGGGTAGACATGGTCACTTTCTGAAGGGCGATGGCGCTTTTCTGGGCGCGGCCGTAAAAGTGCAAAAAGATGTGAAAAGATATTATACTACCTCAATTTAACAATTTTACAGCACTTTTATGTGCACAATTAATTAGATAAGTGTTAAATAAAACACCATTCCCTTGTGTAGGTGTATTTAAGTCGGACAGACATGAGCCTTGTCATGCATATTCAAGGGCTAAGCTCGTGCTAAGTGGCTCAAAATTACTTTGCCACGTTAAGCCGGTGTTTTATCATTTTATTATACAAACTCCTTGATCTTTTTATTCCAACGCCGTTTAGATAACTGATTCTGTTTTAAAAGGAAATTTAATTCAAAATAAGAAGAAAATTAATCATTATATTATTTAGCATATTAACAACAACAAGTTAAAATAAAATAAAATTTTGCTCGAATGGTTGTAAATTATGCATTCTTTATTTAAAAATATTTTTTGGCATGCCATAATAGTTTCAACTGCTTGCCAAACTTTGTTCTACTTTGACTATAAATTTTCTTCAGAAATCGATGAACATAGCCACGTTCTTCCATTTTATTGGCTTGTTTATTTTTCTTACTATGATTAAATGTGATTTCTTTCGATGACGTGAATGGCATTCAGCTGTACAGGGTGCACTTTATAATTATTGAAATACAAATATTCTCTATTTTTGTGCATTAAACATTAAATTAAACAATTTAATAGATTGCTTACGTAAATGCATGGATGAAGTTATATGTTTATTTTTTTAATAAAAATAAAACAGACATCGATAACCAATGATTTTGGAGCACAAATTACTACTTTAGTGATATCTTTATTATATTGATATTATCTTACAGTGTACTTTTCTTCAGGCTTCTAAACAGAGGTGTCTACGGTTAATAGAGAGGACTTGTTTTGTGCAATTTCATGTGAATGAGTAGCATCTTTGATGCATATAAATCGTTAGAATTCAAATAGCATTCTGCAGGTAATTTCAGACATACCAGCTTATCATGTTTAAGGCTATAAGACACGTATCCACATGTTCAGTTCGATTGAATCTCAGAATAAATATAATCATTGTAAATGTATTTAAGTTATTTGAAATTAAAAATGTTTATGAGCGGAGACTAAGCTCTTTACTAATAAATTATGGACCACTGTAAATATTGAAATATTTTTAATATTATTATAGTATACTAGCCCTCCCCGAGTTTTCGGAATGCGTGATTTTTTTCCAAGTTTGTTCAAAACCACTATATATGTTAATTCAATTAATCAGTTATCTGTGAATCAAATGTTATTCTAATCTAATTAATCCGATTTTGCATGATGGAGTTACAATCATCTTATCATTAAAAATTACATCTATAATATTAGTATAAATTATTGGACTAAAAAGATGGTATAAAATAGAACATGCAAGGTTTTCGTTTGTTGTAACATTTGATTACTTCTTATGGGTAAAATACGACTAAACAAATAAATGCCTAAATATATATTTTTGATAATTTATAAAAAAATGTTAACAAAATAAATGTAAGAAACAAAAAGAATGTACTGTACTGTATGGATCAGCAGTCATGCTTCTACATCAAAATATTTTAGAGCTTCGTCAGGCAATTGAACCCGTGAAAATTTTATGTTTCCACAAGTTGAAGACTCTAAACTAAAAGAGTCACGCATGAAGACATACGTGATATGTTAACTTGAAAAAAAAATTATTACGTGTTTCCTAACTCATACACCTGTGTGAATTTTTACATGCGACAACAGAAAATATTTCTTAAATACTTAAAATGGTGAATAACACAAAGGATAGCAATATTAAATGTAACTTATGCTGTTAATAAGTAATTATCATTTTAACGTGTATTTAAAATATCATCAACAATATTTACTGCACATTAATTATTTTTGTTTACGCTAAAACTGTGAATTATTTTCTAAAAATATTCCACTAACTTTTCACTTGAAATATCGTATTTTAAGTCCTGACGTGGCGAATTTATTATTACATCTTAAGACCTTCTTTTTCAGACAGCATTTTACATTACCTATACAGACTCTGATCATTCATGTCTGATGACAATGATAATTTATTCGCAATATAGATAAATCATTAATAACAATGATTATAGACAATAAATTATGAACAAGCAGAAAACTTGCTGCAAGCATGCATATACCTAACTTTATAATATAGGCCTAATACATTTCCTAGTTCAGGATTCCATGTCTTTTAGTCTGTGAATGATTTGTGATTGATTTAAAGTTTATACTGTTATAATAATATAATAAAACTAACACGTTTATTATTATTATATATAAAGTACAATTTTGTTCAGGAAACGCAAAATTTTCGTGGCACATAGTATCACATGTCACTAGATTATGCAGAAAGTTATAGCATTGGCGAACATAATGGCTTTGGCACAAGTAAACACTATTATACCAACGTCTATCGCCAATTTTGCAAAGCACACAACCGCATAAAACTTTTACTGCAAACCATTTTATAAATTTCATCAGTTATTCCAAATTTAATTATAAAGTAAACTACGACTTAAGAATTAATTCTAAAGTAAAGTGGTCTACTTTACTTAGACTATAGACCATATAAAACCATATAAAAAGTTAACAAATTTTACAGAATTACGTTATATCATTGCTATCATTTAATAAATATGTCTCAGACTGTCATCTACATATTTGTTTTTAATAGTTAGTAAAGTTTTGTTTATAATACACAAAACTTCATTTTTTTTCCTTTTAAAGTTTTAATGTGGTAGACGTCAATTGAAAAACGTCCAGTGTGTATATTTTACTGAATAGCTTTTGCATGCCTAAATATTTTCTTATTCCCAATTTTGCCTAATAAAATACTCTATGTATGACTTTTCGCATATCGTATGTATTCAAAGGCAACGCTTTCGCTTAACACATTTTTTTAGAAACGATTGGCAACCGAGCAGACGGTTGACCTGATGTTAAGCTATCCCGTCACTCATAGATACTTATAACTTCCGAAATGTTGCGCGTGGGTTGCCAGCCTGATAATTCTGATGAAATAGGTTCATTGGAGACGTGGACCCTAAAGAATGGTGACCAGAACCGCATAGATGCCTTCAAAATGTGGCGCTGGTGAAAGATGCTGGAGATTCCATCAACATGTCGATATTTTAAGAGCTCAAGACAGGACGTGGCGTCCTATCAACTGCGTACGTACTATTCATTTAATTTTTTTTACCATCTGCTTATCTTGGATACTTTGGTCATATTGCCAGGAAAGACAATGACAACTTAAAAAAGAAAATAGTTACTGGAAAAGTTGAAAAAAAAAATACATAGAGGCAGAATCCCGACACGATAGACTGATCAGAATCGCACCGCTTTCGACAGCATAATCCACGATGCTCTACACACGCCGGCAGATAGAAATGGATGTCGCCCATCCCCTCAACACAAACTCAAACTCATATCACGAGGT
>JAOCPS010347693.1:0-12605 GCA_025505425.1 Graphium colonna | reverse complement strand
CAATACTAGCTTGGGCGTAAAGTTGTAGATCATCGGCGTACAGATGATGCGCACACCGAATATCGTTAGTGATAAGGTTAATAAAACCAGAAAATAAAAGTGGAAAGAGAATACCGCCTTGAGGGACGCTCTTAATATCAAGCCTTTTAATATCAAGCCAACTTGATGAGGATGCGTCAACATGAACGCCCCCAAAAATAAGAAGAGAACCAGTCCATCACTTCTTCTGAAACCATAAAATGCGATAGGATAGCGAGAAGTGCACGATTGGAGAAATCTATTAACACCAATACAATGATTTTGGTTTTCTCCGTGCCTTTTCTAATATAATCAGTCACTTTAAGGAGGGCAGCAGTCCTACTGTGGAAACATTGTGAAAGAAGCAATTGCCAAATCTTACATTTCCAATAAATCAAAGACAAAAAAGCCGAGACACATGTTTGGACTGTTTTTAGCTCTTTTTCCATTGATATTTAGCCCATAATAAAATAAAAATAGGTCCATTATCCTAACAGAAAACAAAATTTTTCTTAGTAAAGGGTGCGCTTCTGAGCAGCAATAATGAGGTGCCCACGTAGGTGCTGCATTGCTCAGTCGAGAGCGGATATACGTCTTTTATATCGACAGTTTGGCTCTAACTGTAAACTTGGTCGCAAGCGTTGCTCGAGCTGCACTGGCCTGTTGTACCGAGTGATCAACCTGAGAGACCATGGCGTTGTTAGGAATCGCGTAACCACACAGCACCAGCTATGATGAATTCCTTTAATCCGCGGGTCCAGATGACGGTCATCTTGTCAACGTTGACTGACATCCGCCATCTGTCCATCTACTCTGGTAGCAGGTTCAAGTGACACTGCATCTTCGTCGCCACATTCGCCATCTGCGTTGAGACGTAAAGAATACGCTGCGAAAGGGCCAACAACACGTTCTCCTCCCAACCGGGAGCGTTCTGCTCCAAATTGCTGATGCCAGTAATATTATCTGCCAGTGGCTAGATGGCAGTCCTCAGTCCTGTTCAGATTACAGCAGGACACTGATCTTACTAGTTTTCTATCAGAGGACAAATAAAGCTTCCCTCCTTGGCACCTGTCCTACCGCCAGCGTGGTGATTCCGTCGATGCCGGGGATACCTTACAAGGGCAAGAGATGACGCACCACTACCGGAACCTCTGTAGGCATTTTTCCGCCGCTTGATAGAAGTTTGAGACTCCTGGTGCTGGTTATACAACAGTGGTTATACCGTGAATAGTGTCTGCTCATCACTACTAATTCAGTTTCGTAAATCTATTGGGCGCATATTTTTTAAAAATAAATACGAAAATATTTCTTTCCTATAAACCAGTATAATCTACAAGGAGTCTATAATATTTAAAGCATGTTACATAGAAAATTCTGAATATATTATGTATGAAATTCCCGGTTCATAAGTGCGGCTACCTTTTGACCTTCTTATTTTTTTTTATTTTATACGCTATAAGGAAAAGTCGTCTAAAGTAATCACATTTTCTGAGTTATGAAATTTCACTTTCTTTGTAAACCCTGAATGCCACTGTCTGTCTGTCACTTTTAATACTTTTGGTATATATGCTGTTTAATACCTAGATCTTAAAACAATTTAAGTTGAACTTAAGGCAGCATTTATTTTGCCTTAGGTCAGCCATTTTGCTTCTAAGTTATATATTATAAATTTAAGATGAGTTGCGTTATCAGCTTCATACTATTTTTCCACTGAGAAAATACAAGTATGTTTTACAGAATATGGATAAATAACATACGATTCAACTGGTCCTAGGGCTTTGAAAACACCTGCAAGGTGTTGAATAACTTCATAAACATTACGAGGTATGTACGTATAAAAATGTGTTGTTATGTACCTGTTTTGGGACATTTTGAACTTCTAGCAATAAAACTATCAGGTAGCTTTGCTAAGCTAAGTTTAACTAGATATTCTTTCCTTTTACATTTAGGTAGATCTACCACCTTGATAGTTGGCAGTCCACCCCCAAACCGCCTCCGCAGCCTAGCGGTATGGGCCCTTGCTTTTCTTGCTTTGAGGTCGTGGGTTCATATACCGCGGAGGAATAATGACTTTGTGTTGTTGTTTTTTGGTTGAATTAGGGTAATGCGGGCTGATCACCCGACTGTCTGAAAAAAAAGATGATCCATGCATCTGACGGGCATGTAAAAAGTCGGTCCTGGGCCTGATCTCTCTCCGGTCGTGTCGGATATCCATCCCAACGGGCTATGAGAGTAAAGGAACAGAGAGTGTGCCTTTGTTTGCGCGTACACTTGTGCACTATAATATTTTCTGCGTAGTTGGCTAATCTGAGATTAGATTGGCCGCCGTGGGCGTAATTCAGTCGGGAGGACTTTAGATGACAGTCCAATACTGTGCGATTCCACCGTCATTTTCTGCCAAGCACGATACCTTTTTTAAATCAACTATCGCCAGCGGTATTTTCAGGCCAATACGACTTAGAGACCTTCAAGAAGAGAGCCCTGTTCCCACCTCAAAGACCGGTAACGCTCTCGTGACTCCTCACTTGTAACCACTTACCATCAAGTGAGACGCTTGCTTCTTTGCCTCCCTCTGTTTATTAAAAAAAGTTTGTAACCACCGTTTTTAAGATTTGAAAAGTCACATTGCCAATCGCATACGAAAAATACACTTATACGACAAGATTTCACATGGTTCAAGATGTTACTGGTTACTCAAGGTTAGTTTTTCTTTTAATTTATGTTTAATATGTTAATTTTTCTTCCTCAACGCCAGATTTTCAGTTGATAATTACCGTGAAATATTTTTATCTGTATAAAAAAACAAACATTACATTTCCTTACTCAGTATTTTTTTTTTATTTTACTTAAAAATTATTATAAGGTTTATGTTTTTAAAATTGATATAAGTAAGGCTTGTTCGAGTAAGTTTTCAAGCGTAACTACGAATGCTTGCTATATTTTTAAAGAAGATACGCGCATCTTATGTTCCTTAAAGTTTTAAGCATTTTTCTTAATCAAAATTTTATGGCCTTAGATAGCAATATTTAACACTATTATTACCAAATTATTCTTAAAGGACGCTTAATTTAATATCTAAATTAAAGGGGCTCAGGAGATCTACTTTCTCATTAACCTCTTTTTCTTTAACAGAAAAGAGAACTATTTGATATGACTTCATCTTATTTGATAGAAGGCTCTTGGTATTCGGTTTTGGAAAAAGTTAGGTTACGTTGGCGATTAAAGTTAATATACAATAAGTTTGTATATCAGGATAGAATAGATTTTAGAGGTGGTAGAGTATAGCAACTTTTCACAGCTTTTGCTGCACTTCAACGGCCGTGCTCGCTCGGGGAAGTACCACCGCCCTTTATAAAGTCGGCATAAAATAAAGTATGCACGACTTTTGCGGATGCCGGATGGCCATGTCTACCCTTTTCTTTTCCTATTCCTGTCCTCTCCAAATCCTTAATTCCGACCCCATCCTATCCAATAAACCTATTATATTCAATCTCCCAGGTTGACAACGCATCGCAACTCTCGGGTTGTTGCGTTTGTCTATGGCGACGGGATCGCTTACCATCAGGTGAACCGTCTTCTCGTTTGTCTTCCTTTCCCTAAAAAAATATCCTTTATTACACAATAAGAAATAAAAAAAAACAAAAATAGATCTCAAGGTTATCCAAAGGGCGGCCTTATTAGTGAAACAATATCTTCCAGGCAGCAAGTAATGAAAATTATTTATATACCAAGTTATGTAATAGTTATATGTTTTTGTTTAAGCTATCAACTATTTTTTTATTACTATAAATTATCTGTAAGACAGAAACTGTTTCTCGTATTTCGTAGTTTTCAAGTAATAAATATGTTAGTCCTCGATAACTGGCATTTTCTTTTATATTAAATTTTATATTAAGGTAAGGTTTTAATATAAATAACTAAATAAATATATATTCGGCTATTTTATGTACTACTGTGTAAATACGCATAAAAAGCATTTACAAGTTTAAAACACAAATAAAGTACAACTGACACGAACTAAAACATTAATTAAAAGACCAAAAATATAAATATTATTAAAATTGCAATTATGTTAGAGTTGCCATAAAAAGATTTCAGTTCAGATGTACATATGTACACATATCTTATTACCATACTATGAGATAGGCATCCACTATTTTTTTAACAATTTCAAGCTTCACTTCGCTTAGAAATACCAATTTTAGTCAACAAGTTCGTAGGGTTTTGGAGGGACTTAAAGGTTTTTGATTTTGATTTTTAATTGAAACATATCTTTTTTTCATTTATGCCATATTCTCAAAAGTGTTTATATGATTTTTTTTAATATTTCTTTTTATAAAGAGAGGGAAGCAGACGAGCAAGCGGCTCACCTGATGGTAAGTGGACCGCCCATGGACCCCCCGAACACCAGAAGAGTAGCAAGAGCGTTGCCGGCCATTAAGTTGTATAAATTCATACTGAATACTATAAAAGAGGTGGCAATTAAAAGTAGTAAATAACCGATAACGTTGGTGACCCAAGTTCGAACTTAGGTTCGCCTCGAATAAACATAAAATTCGAAGGTTTAGACACTGAGCTACCATGGCTCTCTATCACGTGCGTTGGGTTCCCAACTTTTTGTACGAGAAATAAAGTATATTACAGTCAGAAAAATAAAATAAACAGTATTTAAGCAAATAAAACTGTATATGACTTTTTTGACGTTTAAAAAACATATTTTTTGTAGATTCTTGTAGATATTAACAGTTTATTGTCATTTAAAAATATTCATATAGTACAGTCAATGAAGGCAAAAATCAGCTACAACCTTCGATTTCGTTGAACCTCCATAGATTTGTAATTGAGTATGTTTTACCCTCTACTTTAAAACTAACATATGCTCGTCTTGCGCTTTTTGCATTTTAGGTCTGAAATCCACCCCTTTTGTTAAAAATGGGAATAAATGCAGATTTAACCATTCTGGCTTAAGTATTTGTGTTTAATTACATAAAATAAATGTTTTTTTTTAAATATTTATATGCATTATTTATGGTTTAAATTAATTTTTCAACCCTTTAACAACCACTTCTTAAATAGAAAATCATGAAAATATAAAAATTTTTTGTACTTCTGATTTTTAAAAATCTAAGTATTATAATATTTATTTCTTTATTGCGAAAATTTTCACCCTTAAAAACTACCCCTTGTCATAATAATAATGGAATCAGTTTTTTTATCAGCTTTAATTAGTTAGAATCAGAAAAGTAGTTAAGATAAATTTTATTAATATATTTCAAACTTATTAATATTATTAAATTCACATTCTTCAAACACAAAGAGTTTGTGCAAAAAGTGATGAAAAAGCCCACTTTAAAGTTGAAAATTTAATTTATTAACTTAGAGAAAGTTGTATTAAAATAAAAATTAAAATATATGAAACGTTTATTTATCTTTTATTTAATTAATAAATAAATACATTTTTGTTATTGCTCATCACAGCTCTCATTACCAACTTCTTCATTTGTTGGAGGCCTATATTGACAACTATCACCGCTGAATCACGTTTTTGAGCTGATGTTTACCGTTTCTTTCACTTTCTCTATCTTCAAAACACACAAACACACCCATACATGTGTATTTAGTAAGTATGTACCTATTGATATGTTTTCCTATAATATATGTATACAAACACCTGCTCCAAATTATTTTCGAAAAAATAATAATTTGGTTTTTTTACATTAACTCCGTTAAATATTAAGATATCAAATTTATCTTAAACCATTAGAAAGGTAAAGAGATGGTAGAGCATAACAACTTTTTACAGCTTTTGCTGCACTTCTACGGTCGTGCTCGCCCAGGAAAGTACCACCGCCCTTTATAAAGTAGGCATAAAATAAAGTATGCATGACTTTTGGGAATGCCGTATGGCCATGTCTCCCGTTTTCTTTTCCTATTCCTATCCTCTTCAAATCCTTAATCCCGATCCCATCCTATCCAATAAACCTGTTATATCCGATCTCCCCGGTTGACAACGCACTCGCAACTCTCCGGATGTTGAGTTTGTTTATGGGCGACGGGATAGCTTACCATCAAGTGAACCGTCTGCTCGTTTGTCTTCCTTTCCATAAAAAAACTTTAAGAGCTATAAGATTGTCTTAAATAAATTGTTTTGCTCGCCTTATTTTTTAAAAAATAAAGGGCTAAAGGGTCCCGATAACATGGTTCTCGCAGTAACAGTAATCGCTTTAAACGTCTCTATTTCAGTTATTTTTGTCCTATAAAAATAAAACAAACACCAAAATTTTTGTTAAAAAAAAGAACTCAAATTTCGTTTTTTATAATTTTTTACGAATATTCAATATTTTTGAAGTTATTTTCAAAAAAATAATAAAATTTATGATAATTTCATTTTGATTTTATTAAATCATATTTTTTAAAAAAAAATAAGCAATCTAAATCGGGCAAAATTTTTGAAGTCATCGCTTATGCTAATAGTAGTCTTTTAGAGATAACCATAAATTTGAAGTTTTGTGGAAATGGTTAAAGTTTTATTTTTCGTTATTTTTCAAAAAAAAAATCGAAAGTGTCGTGTTATTTTGCTTGCTCAATTTTTACGCTATTAACTGTTTACAGTGCTCCTTAAAAAGGTATTTTTGAGCACTTTAAAAAATGTTCAGGAGTTATATGTCATAAAATGCATCAGTTTCCCGTTATTTAAGTTTGAATACTCGCTGAAAGAACCTATAGCTTACTTTGAATTAATATTAGAAGGTATTCCAAAGTAGGTATTTATTTGTTTTTTAATTAGCTTCAATTTTGGTAAAAACACATTTTTTGAAAAACTCATAGTGTTTGAATCATTCATGAAAGACTACTTTAAAATGTGTATTTTATCACGAAAAATTACAATCTTTAATTTTTATTAACTCAGTAAGTATTGATGTATTACAAAATGAAATAAAATTTATTTTTCTATTGATTCCTGGAATTATTTTTGAAAAATTAATTGTCTCCCCTGAGAAGGGATGGCATCCAGACACAGGGCAAAAGCGCAAGTTGGCACTATGTCACTTTTATTTCTTAAGTTATTCCCCACCTACTCACTACTTTTCACGAAACTCGGTGAAGGTACAACGAGATAGGAGGTGAAAACCTTAATTGACTGTATTAATAAGTCTCTCTCTACTATTTAAGCAGTAGTATGAAGAAGTATCAAGTTGCTGACAGTTCAATAAAAATCATTTGCTTCGCTTGAATGCTAGCTAACGTAAAAACAGTATTTTGTATATTTTTTTTATATAACAGTAAAAAAATAAACAATATGGTTGACAACTCTACACGTGCGCTGCAGTGAAATAAAACATCACGAGGATAACTGCATATCTAATAATTGTTATTTCTAAAATTATTTACGTCCATCAACCTGCAATGGAGCCACGTAGTAAACCTTATACCCATGTCCAAGAGGAATGCTTTATCCAATAATAGTACAATTTAAAAAATACGCTGCTATTTTACTATCAAAAAATATTTTATTTATCACATACAATCTTTAGTCGCAATGACGCAGATGCACAGAACCACCCTTTCTTTGACAGCAATGGTCATAATTAATATAGGTAGAGGTGCGCGACACAGAATATTTTATTCATATAGAATAGATCAGAAACAATTTCGATTTTTCAACAAAATCCTCGAGGAACATTTTGCTAGATGTCATTAATGAATGAGCCATCGTCCATATTTTCAGAAGCTTTTTTCCGAACTAACACCCTTTTCATATTCTTAACTAGACTATACATCATATGTACTATAAATGATAAGTTACCGTAAATATGAGAAGAAATTGAACAAATAAGAAGATAAATCTTCAAGAAAACTGAAAATTTCAATGAAATACCTGTTTTTTTAATGTGTACAAATTTTGATCTGTAATTGTCTTAAAAATCTTCATAAAACACAATAATTATTTGTTAATTTCGAATTTCCTTAGTTACATCTGAGTAGCGCCGAATTTATTCGTCAGATGATTGGTTACCTTTAATTAAGTCCAACTTTGCAAGTGGTAGAGCACAATACCTTATATACAGCTCCTGCTGCACTTATTATACAACTAGAAGATAAAGATAACCTACCCAGGTAGGTAGTGTTAATAAAATATAAATAATATAATAATAAAATATAATACAATATAATAGCAGCCAGGTTTCATTTTACGATGACTTTGTGAGGTCACCAAAAGAAGCCTGGCTATTGAACTCGTTGGAAGAAAATTATTAGGTTATTTTTATGACGAGGTTGTATTTCTTGTTTTATTTTTATATTTCTGAGAATATTTATTGTATTATTTATATTTTAAAATTATAACTAGCCCGATGTGTATCATAAACAAAGCAAATACACTTAAAGATGTATGTATGCCAAGTGAAGTTGCCGGATGGCTTATTCCTATCCCCTTCCGAATCCCTAATCCTCCCTTTTCCTAACCGCTCCCCAATAACCTACTCATATCTAATTATCTATTTAAATTCCAAAACTGACAACGTAGGCGGTGACCTAATATAAGTTAAACCGCCGCTCGCTTGTCAACTTTTTTTAACAGTAAGTTTTTTTATGGAAAGGTAGACAAACGAGCAGTCGGCTCACCTATTGGTAAGTATCCCGTCGCCTATAGACATACCCAACATACGGAGAGTCGCGTTATCAACCTGGTAAATTGGATTACATAGGTTTATTCAATAGGATGCGTTGGGATTTAGGATTTGGATGGGAAAGGGGTGGGAAAAGAGGGTAGACGTCGCCATCCGGCATCCCAAAAAGTCATACATACTTTATTTTATGCCGACTTTATAAAGGGCAGTATTACTTCGCAGCGCGACTGCGGCCGTTTTTACAGAAAATTAAAAAAACACCACAATGCATTTGACTTGTCCTTTAAGACAATTTTTCCATTAATTTGGTTTAAAAAGCAAACTTTAACCCATTTATCTGAAAATTTCATAACATTCATTTGAAAGTGTTTTAGATAAAAAAATTATAAGAAAATAAAATCGTATACAACATATGGTATGCAGATATAGTATAGGGAATATGGGCCCATTCGTGACAATGACAGTGAGTTCTTAATATTATGGCAATTCAATAAAATATAAAAAATGGTTAATAGCAATGAAAAAGGATATTTATTTCCAAAACACAACATCAGTATAGATTTTTTCTGCCTATATCATGGTTAGGGACACTTTGCATAACACATCCACGTTTCTTCTCTTATTCCGCGATGTCTTTGATCATAAAGACACGTACCAGTAACGATAATTTAATGCATATCACGTGTGAGTAAAGGACATCGAAACGATAATTGGAATCGATAAGTATCAAATTTCAAATCAAAAGAGATAAAAACAAATCTCAAAGATATTTTCGAGAACCAAATTAATACAATCTAAACACGTCGAATAAAAAACATTTTGTTTATATACTTATCACATTTTATTTAAAATCTCACCTCTTTCAAAAAAAAGGAAGGGGCCACAATTTGGTTCTTTCGACTTACAACTTACTTGTTAAAACTAATTTTGGAGATATATTTGTAATCAAACTGTAATTTAGTTAGTAAACCTAATAATAACATACTTTTACAGTATTAAATGTATTTTGAGACAAATTTAGAACTTGTATACCCATTACATTAAATTGTGGGTCGCATTTTATATGCAAAAAAATTATAAGCGATTCAATGATTTACCTGCTGTTGGAGTAGACATTATACCTGGTGAGCTATTGATGTACGGCGGTGAGGTAGAGCAAGTCCCAGATGGCTTCAAAGTGTCTCACGTCAATGCTCGGCACCAGATCAAGGATGACCGTTGAGGCTGCAAGTCTTACCGGGATCTTTCACTGCCGTCAGCTCCTGGAAAGGCCTTCGCCAGAGTTCTTCTAAATCGCCAGAAGCATTTGTCTAAAATGATTCTGCCCGCACTCAGTTTGGCTTCCGACCTGACCGTGGTACCTACGAAGCCATATTTGCCGTGTGTCTGATACCAGAGGAAAACAGAGAACAGGGGCACAAAAAAGTTTGTTATATTTTAAGGCTCCTACATGACGACATGCAATGCTGCGTCACTGTAGGCGTTAGTCAGTCGAATTTCTTTTCCGTCACTTGTCGGGTGAAACAGGGGTGTATTCTAGTATCCACACTGTTTTACTTTATATTTTGTGGTCGTTTTCAAGGAATTCTGACAAACTGTTTCCGAGCACATGAAGTATGCCATTTGTGCTCGACCACTCGGACTACACTAAATTCCCATTTAAATATTGTTGATGAAAATATGGTTAAATGGATAAATGTAAACCGTCAAAACGATTAATTCAAGCTACGATTTTTATACTCTTAAGTGAAAGAAATTAAAATCCATTAAAAATATGTTAATTATTAATACTAAAAAATATGCATATCCATTATGGAAATATTCTATAAAATATAACCTATTTCCAGGAAATGGCCTTTATTAAAAAAAATATAAGGAAATAATATAATAATATTTTAAAAAGAAACAAAACTACAAATGTTGCTCTTGATATTGTAAAATTTAATATTTTTTTTTAATTTGGACCGACGGCGCTCGCATAAATCTTGAGTCGAACAGGTGCAGCAGGTGGTCGCAAAAAAGAATCGTCACAAGAATGGTCTACTGGCATATCTTATTCATTCAATAAGAATAGTTTACATTATAATGCAAGAAGCATAGAACAGGAATCTGTGTCCATTTACTATTTTAAGGCAAGTCTACATTTCAGGCAAAATATGACTTAAATTAATTGCATATAGCCGATCTTTGCAAATGTTTCTTATCACTTGTAGAAATACTTAGAAAAGGACAATCAACTTTGCACGTAAATAGTAGATAAGCATGCAAAAAAATAACTAAACTTAAAACACAGGTATTTTATTGATAGTCATCATTCGTATTGAAAGTTTTTTTAAAGGCTTCAAAAAAGGAGGAAGGAATTTATGTTTTTTTTTGGGTACGTTCTCGCGTATATCCGCGATTTATGAACCAATTTTTAAAAAATTCTATTTTTATCTTATAGGGTATGCTTCCGGAATGGTCCCATAAACATTTCATTACTTTAAAATGAAAATAACAAAATTGATTTTATGTATTTTTGCGCGTATCTCCGTCATTTATGAAGCAATTTCAAGAATTATTTATATGGTGGAGCATTTTTCGTAGATAGTCCTTTCGTAAATAAAAATAACAAAATTTAGAAATGTTCGCACATATTTATCTGATAGGGGTACACTTGCACAATAGTCCTACAATTTTTTTTATAAAAATCAGTTTGTTTCTAAAATCATAATAACTGAGAACTGTTTCGAAAGTATACTTTAAGGCGTTTGAAGTCGGCTTGTATATAATCTTGTTCCCTATATAAAAGCTTAAAGTAACAAAATGCGAATCAACGAAATATTCAATAAACTACAATGTTAACGTCCATGTGAAATTGAGAACTTCGAGGTTTGTTCTTAAATTTTGAGTTGTATCTGAAACCCTTATTTTACGCATAAATTAGCCTCAAGTCCGTGACCTAGGCATTCCGTGCAAGTCAAAGTTCCGATTACAAACGGATGGAGTGAAATGCGAAGGGCGCATAAACGAACAAAACTTACACTTCAAAATGTCCTTTTAGTAATGAATTAACATGTCAAACATACTTAAATCTAGAAGTATTAACTGCTTCCGCGGTGTTCAATTCTTGCGAAGGATACCTAATGCTTTTGTGTAATTGTTTCTTAGTTAGATGAGGCGTAGGTACATGCTGTTAGCGTAGAACGAAAGGTCACGACAAGATGCGAACCCGTATTCTCAAGGTAATTCGATATGGCCGATCGAGGTGGGCCCGTTGGGGTTGCGGGGGTTAGACGGATGGTGGATGTATCTGTCTCACCCCTGTCCCGTCCAGGCCTAACCAGGTTGCCCTTAACATTCGGTCACTGTCCCCTGTCCTCTGCAACCAAAATAGAGTCGCGGGGAAGAGGATAACGAATCCAACGCGGAGGCTGGTTCCTTGCTGGCGCTTGCACTTCTGGCTCCCAAGGTCTCGGGCGCTTACTCGTGAGGGTTTGTCTCCCATAACATTGGTCGTGTAGGAAGGTGCGCTCGTTGTTCGGATGCGACTTGCCTGGGAGGAGAGGGCGGTTGCACGTTTTGCCCCCGCGAGCCGTGTATGCGTTTTCTGCATTCTTCCACGTAAATAAAAAAATCTTTTATACCACAAGCTCACGGAGCAATAAATTTCAGTATCATATGGTATATCATCAAAATAGTGTTCTCACAATGGTAGAAATCGGAGATTTTTAGAAAATTTTAGTAAATATCAAACTTGTCAATTCGTGCAATTTATTATGAGGAAATCGCTTGACATATTGTCACTTGCTGTGTGTATCATCTCATCTGTCATCAGAAACTACATGTCAAGTTTCTGCACTTTTTCTCTATATAAAGTTGGCGCAGTTGCGGAGACGTCGGCTGCAGCGCGCTAAACGTGGGTTCGATTCCCACTCAGAGTTAATGTTTGTATGGTCTCAAAATAATTGTTTCTGG
>JAOCPS010347476.1:0-12606 GCA_025505425.1 Graphium colonna | reverse complement strand
ACCGGCTAACGCGATACGTTCAAATAATGATATCTGCAAAATTAAGTGATAAGGCTCGATGTAATAATTTCTCTGTACTCACGTATATATTCACTGTTTTTAATTTTCTAAAAAAATACAGTTTAGCACATACTGTCAGCCAATAATACGTGTACACAAGATTTTACGATTTCAATGTTAAATTTAACATAAATAATAACAATAAATGTTTATTCATTCTCTCTTCACAATACAATAGGGTCTTAAAGACTAATATAGGAGATGAAAATAAATAAAAAGAAATAGCAACAAAAAATCAACTCAGAACATCTTTAGCAAAAACAACAACATACTAAATGGTTTTAATGCCTCTTTTGGATTCACTTAGTTCCTGATGAAATATGTCTAATTATTCATTTTGGTTAGTAAATTGTTGTACAAAGAACACATCCTGAAAATTATATCAGTATATGGTATGTAGCTAAAGATAAATTGAAATATTTTATTGTTACACATGCGAACCTAAACAAAAAAGGGATACTAAACGTTATAATTATCATGTTATTTGAATATAAACAAGGCTTAACAACCGGCGTAGGGACCGTGTCCAGTGGAAAGATAAGCACGAATTTAATTTTACAGCATTATACTGAACAATGGACGGACGACGAATTTGCGAAACGCGATAAAGCGGACAATGGGTCAACCGGCCCAGTGAGGTCAGCGTGGCTACGTGCTTATCTCACAATAATTAAGTCTTTGTCCCCACAGATGTTAATACGCCAAGTACAGAATACGAGTTTAGAGACCCATGACAGACGGATATAGCGTTAATTAGAAAGATCCTGGGATGTATGGAAATCTCATAGAAGAAGAGTATTGGACGTTTTGATACCAGAAGTGATATTACGTTATAACTCCTATAACTTCTGAAGAGTCTGGGATGTATTATATTCTGAAAGAAGAATTGTTTTTAACATATTTGACATTTTTACAAGTAATATGCAAATTGTAATTAAGTAGTACGAATTTAGACGTGATAGACAGATGTAGCGTCAATCAGAAGATACTTAATAAGCTCATAGAAGAATAGTAATTGAGACATTGAACATTTTTACATAACATTTTAATAAATAAAGTGATATTAGGTAATATAAGATAAAAGGCTCATAACAGATAGATGTGGAGTGAATTAGAAAATTCTGGGATCTATTAAGAACTCATAGAAGATTGGTAATTGAAGTATTAAACATTTTTATTATAACACTTCAATAGACAAAGTGATATTAGGTAATACGAGTTCAGAGGCCCACGATACACAAATGAAGCGTGAATTAGAAGATTCTGAGATGAATTAAAAGCTCATAGAAGATTTGTACTTAAAGTGAATTAGAAGATTTTGTGATGAATTAAAAACTCAGAGAAGAATATTTTTTTAAGTAGAATGAAGTGATATTAAGTAATATGAGTTCATAAATCCACGATACACAAATGAGGTGTGAATTAGAAGATTCTGAGATGTTAAAAGCTCATAGAAGTATATTGTTTAAATTATTGAATATTTTGCTTTCTAGTTTTAATATTAATTGTCTAATATGTTTACGTTTGCCTGCATTTTAACTAGAATAATGAAGCGATTAGAATAGGCGATACTACCATAGACTCTACTAAACTCAACAACTGCTCAAACAGTTTTGTAAGTTTTGACCTCATTTTACAATTTTTTTTTATTAAAATTACATTAGACTGAAAATAGATACTGACTTATATACCGTGGACATAAATAATTAAAAAACAATCCGAACATAACAATCGCCTATTGATTTTCCTTTAGTGCTAGAAGTCTAATTTAATTTTAGTGTTATCTGTCCAACGATCAATAATTAGTGCAAATAATTTCATAGTATATGTTTTAGCACTCCATCATTTATATTTTCAGCTAAAAAAATTCAGTTTGTATAAAAGTTAACCTAATTCTAGAATAGAACAGATAATCACTTGACTTTTTTTGAGACTCACGCCAATATTTTAAATTAAACAATTTTACGGATTTTATCGCGGTTTATTTTTAATTTTATCACCCGATGTTTCGAACCCTTTGCAGCGTTCATGGTCACGAGTAGGACTGAGGTGTTTGATGTTCTGGTGCCACTAGTCGATAATGCATACCGTCAGCTTGAATATTAATTTTTAGTCCGATCCACGCAAATCTGCGTATATCTAGATCTAAAATTGTTTAATTTAAAAATAATCTCTTGATGTGGAGTTTTCGGCAGCGCAATTAGACAACTGCAAACTTTGACTGAGTATGGCAATACTCTATTAGTATATGAATCAAAAGACAACAACCAAGACATATAGACACTTTTTTTATTTCAGCCGAAATAGGTTTATTCGTTGGAAAACGGAAACAAAAAGTAACATCACACATGGAAACAAAAGTGAGATGCTAATTTCGTTATCAACTGATTGACTACAACAAAGTATTCACATGCTCTATTTACTTCCGGTCAGTTTCACAATGAATTCTCTGATAGTTATTGACGTATTTTGATAGGAAATTTATAGATAGGGAAATTATTACCCTATTAATATTTCGGAAACTTTACACACTAATCATGAGGGGTACAAAAATATTATAAGGTACATAATATATAAAAAGCTCTATCTAGTAAAATATATTAACAAAATAAGGCCAAAAAAAGGTTCTCAGAAAGGCATCAAAATATTACCAAAATATGCCTAACAAAAAATGTTCTGTTTTTATGGAATATACAAAAAATATGCGGTGGACGATATAGAGATATATGTTTTGTATTTTATCGAGTTCAGCACCGTAATGGCACTTAGCGTTAAATTTTAATGTACTTTGGAGTAAAGAGGGGAGTAAGGACAGAAAAATAAGCCGAATACGGGTCAGTTTTACGAAATTCGATGGATTATATTGAAAATAACCCGCAGTAAATCACCTTTTTTATTTTAATGACTATTAACAAAACCATTAGGTGTAAATCAAACGTTATATTATTATGAGGATTAAATATTTTGTAGAACTACAATAGTCCTTAACTGTTATATTTAACAAAATATTTTCTACAAACAGATTTTTTTTTAATTATAGTTAATGGGAAAGTGAATGCAAATAGCATATTTTTGTAGATATATCGCATAATATATTATGCATATCAAAATATAAAATAACAGAATAATATAAATGGTAGTTATCCCTAAAGACTACATCGTAATTCCTAGTTACTGTAATGGAATCATATTAGGATATTCTTGATTGAACGGGCAACAATATTTATTTTCCCGTACAATATCTATACAGAAATTTATTCTTAAATTGTCAATTCTAAAACACTTTGATTTATGCTTTTAAATGCGAACGAAAGAATTTGGAACGCATTCAAAGAAAACCGAAGAAAGTAATGAAAGCGAAACGGCGTTTTTAGTACAAAGCAAGACTAAAATAAAAATATCTCAGGACCAGCTGACGCTTTCGATGAAATTTGTTTTTATTTTAAAGCATCGCCGTTATACACAGAGTACATGAAATTCATCGCCAAAGTTAAATTATGTCAGTTAATTGAGTTTGTTCAAAGTTACGAACGTAGTTTACAACATCTGTTTTATTTGGTTTTTTTTTTTCTCTAGTGTACTTGGTTTCAATAACTAAATAGTTATCGGGTTAATTTTTATCGCATTTTGATAAGAAGTTCGTAATTACGATTTATCAAAAATATCACGCACACTGATACAATCTTATTTAAAAAAAATATATTATTTAATTTTAATTCGCCAGTTAAACATTTTATTATAATACTCTTTGGTTGTTACTAAATTATTTTTATGATTTTACTAAGAAAAATAATTCATACACTGTAAACATGTCACACAAAATAACTGAATAAACTAAAATCACTAAAAAGAAAAATATCAACTCATTAAATAATACGCGATTTTGAAATATTTTCTGAGCAAACTCACTTCGTATGCCGACACGTGGTTTCTTAGCACGAAAATTTGACAAACGTTCACCGTTGGAAGGAGCGCTACAACGACTGACCACGGAATAGACGATGTGCAGATGGAATACCCTTGTATTTACCGAAACGTGGTTGAAGCGAAAGCCCTTTACTGAGCGATGAAAATAATAATACTATAATAACAACAAAAAAGTATTCTATCGCAACGGAAGAAAGTTCAAAGTTACTCGCACTTGAGGCGTTCGTAAATAAGCATTCGGAAGCTTGCAAACATCATGCCATCACACTCTTTTCCTGTCAGATTACCGTCTTCCGAAAGAGACGGGTGGTGACTGATACGCCAAGTGTATATTCATCTAAATAGTGAATAACCATGAAAGACGAGTAAGCTCAAACTTTCACGTACCTACGAGCTTTAATATCATAAGTTTTTATAAGTTTAGGTTTTCATAAGAAGTTTAATGACCGAGCTCGAAGAAATATTAAGCCATAAGAGATACTTCAAGTAAACATTTTTAGTACACGCAAATAAAAATTTAAAGTGAGATAAAACCTGAAAGCTTCTCGGGAAAGTACATAGTCATAATAAAAAATTAAGTTCCTGTGTACTTAGCAATCTGTAGGACAAACACTTTACTCGAAGTATACAGGAAAATTAATAAATTATGAGGAAAACTTTAAGGTTTACCTTAAATATCTAAAAATACTAAGAAAATACTTCAGGTTTATCTTGTTCTATCATTTATTTATTTATCTTTAATATAGATTTCTAAGACTCTAACATGTTTTAAAAGATCATATTTTCATTTTAATATGACTCTATTTTACTAGTAACTTACTTGTAATGATTTTGGAGAAGATAATTTTAGTTATTGATATTTTTTTTAGTTGGCGTTTTCTAAAAAAGTAATAAAGATAGATAAAGAAGTACAATATTGTAGCTTACCTATACACAAAGGGACTGTACCATTCCATCTGTTATCTTCAAAGCACCATAGCATAAGTGCCCTCTGATGTGTATCAGCGAAAACAAAATTTAAATTACACTTATAGTGTGCGACGTCTTCGTTACGGTACACAAGATAACCGTCAGATGGCGCTGGTAACGTTACACATCCTATACCTAAAATAAAGAGCATAATTTTAATACGTGAATATTTTATATGCAGTTATTAAAACAAGGTAAGTTTCACATCTATAAATTTACTTTATTTTGTACTAAATATTTACTAACAACTCAATAAAAACAATTCTAACACCTAACGGTTAAACCCCAGACCAACATGTAGTAGTAACTCTATGCAATATATTACGTTTTCGATAGATGGCGCTATAATAAATGATTTAGTAATAAATGCACATTCTAAATATTTATTGTAGTTTCTAAAAAAACACTTTTTCATTGAAAAATGTAGTTAGCAAGGCAATGGTCCCAATCATGTGTGCAACAGAATATGGCGAAGAAGTCCATGGACACGACAACGAGCCCAAAAAGTTACAGTTACTGGCCACCATGAAATAAATAATTTCTGGATTTTTTACGATCGAAAGATAATGTACGATTAAAGAGAGAAGACGAGCATGCTACAAAGTGCAGACAAAATCAAAAAAAATATATAGAAACAATTTAACTGAAGATTGACTTCTGACAAGCACCTGATCCCTATAGTTGGCTGTTGTTGACATTTTGTGTTATAACAATGTGTGTGTCTAATCTTTGATATATCAAAGATTAAATCCGATGACATGAAATTTTTGATGTATAAAAATATTTAGATAGAAAAACTAGCGACTCAATATCACCCGTAACACAATTTTAAATTCAATCAATCCCAGTGTTATTACCTCGTTAGACATTTCTTTAAAAAAATAACTTACTATCCTGAACGTAAAATTAAATTTGTAAAAAAATCTTATTCTATTATCAGTCCATGTTACATAAAATTAGTTGACAGTTTAAATTCTTATTTTGTACTGAAAAGGAGACTATTTATCTACTAAATAATATATCAATGCATTTAATACTTACTTTTATAATGTAACAAAACACCTCTTTTTGGAAAGGCGCCCTGGGATTTGGCTTCAACTATTACTTCCACAGTATCCGTAGCGGATATCAGCCGAACAGGTAAATCCACCTGTTCACATGTGGACAGCAGCGACTCTCCGTTGGAGTCGATCACTGACACATAATCCGTACATTGTGGCTCAAATGGGCCTATACCTGAAAATAATACAAAGATTTACGTTAAAATATACATCAGAACAACTTGCAAACAAGTTTTTTTTTAAGGAAAAGGAAGACAAACGAACAGACGGTTCACCCGATGGTAAGGGGTCCCGTAGCCTATAGACACATGTAACATCCGAACGGTCGCGATTGAGTTGGGAATCTGGAAAAATGGATAGAATACGTTTATTGGATAGGATGAGGTCAGGGTTATCGATTTGGAGGGGAAAGGAGTGGGAAAAGAAAAGGGACAAGACCATTCGGTAAACCTCAAAAATCACTTCTTACATAAAATCACGACTTCATTAAGGGCAATGGTAATTCTCCGAGCAGGCGCAGCCGTAGAAGTGCAGCAAAAGCTGTGAATAGATGTTTTGCTCTACCACCTATGAAAGTATGAATTAATTTACAAAACGGAAAACCTGACAGCCTAAAAATCGCTAACAATATATACTTATCATTTAATTCCATGCATAGTATTGTTAATAATATGACTCATATATGTTACATTGATGTCGTTTTGATACACCTTATATTAATATCTCACTACATATGTTGAAGAAAATTAAAAAATCAGAAATTTTATGTAGACGAAAGTTAAGTATTTTGTGTTCTTTCTGTATATTGACCTTCTTAAGGAGCCTCGGGCTAACAATACAAATCTAATGGACACCTTGAACATAATTTAGAAATTCGCTAATACAAGGTAATAAAGAATGTTACAAACATACATAGAGTCGTGCTCGTTTAAAACTATCATATAAATTTTTTATCGTTACAGCTTCTGCTAGGACTTTGCTGACAAACATTAATTCTTATGGCCGATCTTTCACTACCTACGATCCTAAAATGAAAATAATAAAAATAAGTTAAACAAATTCAATCGTGTAAGGCAGTGAGTGTCCAAAATAGGAGAATTATAAATTACACATACCATACGTACACACTTGTTTGTAGTAGAACCGTGTCTCTTTTAAGAAACATGTACAATAAGTAGATTCAATACTTTTTGTTCCATTGGCTGAAAGATCCGCTAATTCACGGATATTTTATATATAAACAAACATCAGCATGGAAACCGTTTACATGCCAACGAGTTTAAGAAAAAATATGGTCATTTTACAGAACCAGGACATACCCTATGGAAATATCTTTAATTGAAAAGGAATTGAATGCATCAGACACGTGTTAATCCAAATATCTGGATATCATCTGGTTTTGGAAAAGAAGTTGAAAAATATGTATGTAAAAGATTTTCTTGTAAAAAAATCAAGTATTTTTCCGTTAATTTTGCTAAATTGGCACACGCGTCATAAAAAAAAATATCAAGTCATAAAAAAAAGGATGTGTGCCAATTTTATAAACCCTAGAGAAATAATATTAATTTTTATTACAAAATAAATCTTACTTCGTAAACTGACATCCAGCAAGGAAACTCGGATGCGCTGCTCTGGATTGGCTTTTAGCCGCCAGCGGCATTCATCGCCCACGTAGAAATGGGGGTAGCCAGGGGTTCTTATGTAACCCTCGCTGTCTGGCCCGGAAGGTGCTACTATCACCTCGCGGTTACAATAGTGAACCGCTAAAGAATCTGCAATCAAAATTTGATACACATCCGTGAAACAAGAAACAAAGTAAAGAAATATATTATCAAGAATTTCTATATAATACAAATTTACGTTTAATTATATCCTATTATTGTTTAAATAACTGAAAATAATACTAACTTAAGTCTTGTTATAGCGTAACATTCTCAGATCTGACAAGTATCTTAAGCCGACTTTAGACAAAGTGTTTTTTTCAAGCTTAGCAAAAGCCAATCGCTTAAAGACAGTGTTAGATAGAGCTTTATTGGAAAGTTTTAGAAATATTAGTAAATATCAAATAATAATAATAGTTATCTGATATTTTGAATATTATTATCGTAACCACCTCCGTAGCCCAGTGGTATGGGCGCTTTACGTACGCGCGGGGTACGAACCCCGCGAGGGAACAACGACTTTGTGTTGTTGTTTCTTAGTTGGGTTAGGGCAATGCGGGCTAATCACCCGATTGCCTGAAAAGAAAGATGATCCATGCGTCGGATAGGCATGTAAAAAGTCGGTCCCGGTTGTCAAGAACATCCTTCGAAATTAGCTTATCCCTTTGGGTTGCGGAGGTCAGATGTAAACAGTTCAGAGATCAGGGTCGAAAGTTCGAGGTCGCTCTGCGCAAAAACTGAAACTCAATTGGTAATATTTGGGTGGATTACATGCCGACCCCAAGTAACTTGTTAATAAGGCTAGAAGGAAAGAAAGAAAGTAAGAAGAATCTTAATATATTGGGATCTTGGATGGAGTGAGTACATACTACCAGGTGAATGTGACAAGAAATCAGTGTATGCAATTCGTCACCACTGTATTTCAATAGCTCTCCCGGTATAAGATCTATACCAACCGCCCGCTTATTCTGCTTCTAATGGCGGTAACAACCTCATCTAGTGACAGGGGCTCGAAGACGGAAGTTGCGGCATTAAGCTGTTTTATAGATCAGCCGATTGATCTACGTTGAGCAATGTATTAAAATGTTCAGCCCATCACATAAGCACATCCTCCTTGCTCTTCAGGAGACGTGTAATGTCTAATAACCTAAGAGTTACTGTGACTGGATAATAAGTGCCAATAAAATTACGAACCTCATGGTAAAATTCCGCAAAATCGTTTGTTTCAGAGAACCACTGCATGTGTCAAGCTTTGTCCTACCACCAACTGTCTTTTGATAGCCGAGGAAGCTTACGCAGTTCCAGGTCACTTGCTTTGACTGCCGAAACGCTACCACTTCGCATGGTATGCTGTCTCAAGAACTCTGTGTTTGTCGAATGCTGCTCTGGTTACTTGTTCATTCTCATCGAACCAATCTTCATTACGACGATCTTGCTTACCCAGAGTAACTGCAGTGGTTTTCTTGAGATAGAAGACAAATCATTCCAAGTAACACTATTATCACCTGGCTTACTTATAGACAATCCCTCAGACACTTTGCGGCGTATTTCTTCCTCACTTTTCAATGGAGATGGAGTCTCAACTTCGTGAAAATAAGTCGTTGATCGGTCCAACCGTGCCCACCCCGCATATAGCGAGTGCTTTGCACTTGACTGTTGTCTCACTGCTACTTGACTACAAGTTTGAACATGGTGTTTGATATTGCTAGTCCGTGTTGAGCACAAAAACTGAGTAGCAACATCCCTTTGATGTTCATGTTACCGACTCCGTATCTATCCAGAATTCCAAGCCATGCCTCATAGTCCCGACCAACCCTGAAATTGAAGTCACCCAGCAGTAATATCTGCTCTCTGGTGTTAAGACTACCTAGGCTATTGAGATAATTCGTCATATAATTTGTTCTTGATGTCATCAGGCTTGTCTAGTGTTGGAGCGTAGACACTTATGACATTAAGGTAGTTGTCTTTGTCCAAGTGGATAAAATATACTCACAGGTTCAGAGATATGTACAGGGTACTCTTCAAGTCGCTTAACTAGATGATTTTTAATAGCAAATCCTACATCTGAACATCGGAGCTCGTAGGCAGTGGTACTTCTCCAAAAAAAGCGTAGCCACCACCATCTTCCACCAGCTCTCCTTCATCAGCAAGATATTTCGCTAATAGCAGCCACATCTACGTTATAACTGAATTTACACTGTCGTCCCAAACCGCAGTGTAAAAACGATCACTGCGTGTACTCACACCCCCAGGAGCCCGGTTTACATCAGACCAGAACTCTCTACCTCACCCCGTCGCCACGGGACTTGTCATTATCCACATGAGACTCACTCACCGATGCGCCATATTATACATACACACATACATATGCACATATATCGCAGCAGTCGCCATGTTGCGGAGTGTACACGGAGTGAGCTGCATAACGATGGCCTATATATACATAGTACAACGTATATCCAGCGCATTAGCCGCGTTGCGCGTCTTAAGTGGATAGATGTTTGATTTTAATGCTAATACTGCATTCGTAGCCATGTGGTATAGACCCTTTCGTTACAAAACAGAGGTTGTGGGTTTAAATCCCTCGAGGGGATAATGACTTTGTGTTGTTTCTGGTGGGTTAGATTTATACCGGATTATCACCCAATTGATTGTATTTGTATAATAAATATCCAACATTTATAGCAGTGATTCTCAAAGTGGTCCAGGAGGACCTCCAGGGGTCCACGAGAGACTCGATGATCTCAACATGTACGTTGGCGTGATAAAGAAATGGGGGCGCACAATCAGCAAGCGGGGGTCAGTGGCGGCGATAAACCAAATCTGGACGTCGGCGTAACCCTTCTGTTTAAACACTATACACGTGTGCCTAAATAATTACGAATGACTAACTTTAAATATCTTTTGCGAGGCCCTAGTAAGCGCGGGGAATTCGACGGTTGCCAACGTCGCCGACGCCAACGCCACCGCTGGCAACAAAAATTGGTCTATTTCCGATAGTGTGAAGAACTAACAATATTAGCTTGACTTTACCTATCATTGTAGGCAGATAATATTTTACGAATCTCAGCGACTGTCACTTGTAAAAACTTAAATGATCAGTACAACGTGTCGAGACTTGCAAAGCGCCGCTGCTGGTGCCGCTGCCGTCCGCAACGCTTGCTCAGACGTGTAAAGAGACGAAATACGACTAGTGATGTACATATGTAATGTTCCATAAATTTATTTTAATCTTCACTAATATACACAAGAATACTAAGGATAAACGTTACTCATTTGTTTCCGGAATTTCGAATAGAAAAGTAAAGTTAATCGATGTTAGTGCTAGTTGCCAGTGTCGAAAAAGTAAGTACTAAAATTAAATACTGATCATAGCCATTCTTAGGTACTTCTATAAAAGTTCAGAAGGCCGAGAATAATTGAACTTTTTTTCCTGAACTTGACTGTGTGGTGTTTCTGCGAGAAACCTGTAAATATTTCATGTTCCTCGCAGTTGCAAATAACTTAGGCTGCGTTGTTTAAACCATAGTTATCTCTAACCAGTGGTCTGACTCTATAGATAATTTTGACATTTCGGTACAAAACTAACCATTGGTCATATTAACTCCGGATCACACAACTCCGCCTTAATAAAATATATATTCCTAAATTGTATGTGTATTTACGTACTAGTACCGAGCATCAAAGTAGTAATTAAGTATTTGAATTAATAATTAAAATTTAAATATCAAAATTACAGAAATATCTTAAAATATACCTAATTAATGAAATAATATTTTACATTACATTACAATCGGTTCCGCAATTTTCAATAAACTTTACTATGGAGCTTAGCGATTAATAGTCTTTAATAATTGGAATCAGTTTGGACCCAATATGTACCTTGTTTATTTTCTTGCAGTAATTAACTAATCCTATACCTTAAAACAGCCATATCCTGTTAAGTAAAACCGCCCTACGATTGCTAAAACAGAGATTTTTATGTACAAGTAAGTAGGTAACTGATAAGAAAAATAACTAAATCTCAAAAGAAATGTCGACAATACCGTTGTTGATTATTAAAAATTTGGTTTTTTTGTCATCAAAGGCAGACAAACGATTACCCATATGCCTTTTATGTATTAGTTTTGTGCAATGACTCTATGAAACCATCTAAGCTCGAAGATCCTTTGTTTTTTATCATTTGATCAAAATGCCATCCTGATAAAATATGTAAAGATTTGAAATATTTTCAAACGTTGAATGAAAAATATGAAAGAAGACCTACTAGATTGTGTGTCAAAAAAATAAATTTGGATTAATTAACCAAACAATTCTCACTTTTTTGTTCATATGCTTTTAGATCTTATCTTCACATTTTTCCTCGAGTTTTGGGAATATGCTTGTATTGAACGCACAGGGGTCCACAGAAACCAGAAAAATTTTTAAAAAGAGTATAAGTAAAAAAAGTTTGGGAATCTTGGCTAGACTCATAAATCAGATATTCCCATTCGGTCTACTGCTTATTCAAACTAGGTGTACACTTTATTTGATATGCACAAAATCTTTCATTTGGTTTATTTTATACTTTTCATCATTCAATCAAGCGATTTTTAAAAAGTTAAACAGTTATTTTGTTATCTTGATTGAATAAAAACGTGAAATAGCATCAGAATTATTTAACAAAATTTTTATAACGAATCCCGCTATTCGAAGCGAATTGACAGGTGTGAAATTTTAGTAAATGTCACATTTGTCAGATCTCTTTATTAAGAAGAAATCGATTTTAGGACTGCTGCTTGTCATAGTGTTGATGTAAACACGTTGCTGAGTGGTTTTTTATCTATTTTAGTTTTTTCCGTGCTCAATAACTGGTTTTATTTGTTTTGTGTCTGTTAGGTGGTGGTTAAAGCTATATTGGTAAGTATTCTAGTGCTAACTCTCCTAAT
>JAOCPS010347367.1:0-12606 GCA_025505425.1 Graphium colonna | reverse complement strand
AATATTTACTTTCTATATTTTACGGCTTGTACTACTTTCCATACTAGACGAACTATTTTGCATTGGGGCTCGTATGTACCGATTGCTCTATCAATTGAAAAAAGAATTTTTAACATTGGTTTATGAATGACGGAGATATGCGCAAAAATACAATAAAATTATGTAATTTTGATTCAAAGAGAAACTACTGAATCGATGTTTATGAAAATTTTATGAAACCATTTCGGAAGAATACCCTATAAGATAAAAAAAGAATTTTTAAAATCGGTTCATAAATGACAAAAATATGCGCGAACATACATAAAAAATTAAAACATTCGAATCGAGAACACTCCACCTTTTTTGAAGTCGGTTAAATATCGGTTCATAAATGACAAAAAAAAAGCATTCGAATTGAGAAACCAAACCAAAAAAAGGCATTTTCATAAAGTTTTCACCGCGGAAAAGTCATCAAGCTCTCTTCACTGCTTTAATATATTCCTTTGCAAAGTTGCTGTGCTTGTCGCACAAACAAATTAAAACACTTAAGAGCACTAGGCAAGGATCCTATACGTCATTTACAAAAGTTTACGGGGCAAAAGATAGTTTCAACTATGCTAATAGGAGTCTTGGAAACTTAGCGGCTTCAATTTTAATTGCAACATTAATTATTTCAAAGCCGACTGTCCGACGCAGAAACGTCTAGAAGCAAACGAAGCGCTATATAGGATGTCATTTCATACTTGAGAAGACCGATCTTGAAGGACTGATATTTATGGAACGAGAGGTTTTTCGAGAGATTTTATCTACTTAAATAGACTTATCATTATTTTAATAATAGCAATAATTTCATCTATTCTCTCATCACAACATACATTAGTTAAAAAAATTTTAAATTATAATAAGACATTACGAGACTGTTATAGGTGGTAGAGCATAGCATCCTTTCACAGCGTTTACTGCACTTCTACGGCCGCGCTCGCTGCGAAAGTACCACCGCCTTATAAAGTCGACATAAAATAAGGTATGCTTTTGGGGATGCCGGATGGCCATGTCTACCCTTTTCTTTTCCCAATCCTTAATCCCGACCCATCTTATACAATAAACCTATTCAATCCAATTTCCCAGGATGTTGCGTGTATCTATGGGCGACGGGATCGCTTAACTTTTGGGGATACCGTCTGCTCGTTTGTCTTCCTTTCAATAAAAAAAGATAAATGGGCAAGCTTAGCATATTTTCTAGAAAATAACAAGTCATGTCACATTTAAACTTTGTAGCTTGTCAAAGTACACGTCCGATTTAAATGCCATTTAAGTAGTTTGGGACTGGGGAATTAATTGTATTGTTACTCGTAATTGTACTGTTCATTACAGACGAGATAACCTATTTCTTAAAATAGTTTTAAGCATTCCAATGGTTGTTTTTACATTTAGTCAATTTCTAACAAATATTTAAGGCTATTTTTGTTTTATATTCATCACACAAAAAGAGTGTTAGACCTATGAAAATTTCAAGTTTTTGATTGTCAGCACAAGATTCTTAGTGCGTCTTCCTCTTTCTCCTACTTTTATTCTTAAATAATTTGGGATCGCCATCTAATCCAATCAGATTTCACCAAATTTACACAGAGCGACTGGCATCTGAACTCCGCAAACCAATGGACAAACTTTTTAAAGGGATGAATCAGATACTTTTATTGTTATTTTTTACAGAAAGAAGAAGGCAAACGAGCATGCAGCTCACCTGATGGTAAGTGGTTACCGCTGCCCATGGACTCCCGCAACACCAAAAGACAAAAGCTCTGCCAGCCTTTGAGGTAGGAATAGGCTCTCTTCTTGAAGGTCCCTTAGGTTCCTTGATATCCTATAAATAAATAAAGTCCTTCTGACCGAATTACGGCCACGGCGGCCAATCTACTCCCAGATCAGCCAACTGCACAGGAGATATTGTAGTGCACAAGTGTACGCGCAAACACAGATGCACTCTCTGGTCCTTTACTCTCATTGTCCGATGGGACAGATAATCGATACGACTGGAGAGAGATCAGGCGCATGACCGACTTTTTGCACGCCCGTCCGACGCATGGATCATCTTTCTTTTCAGGCAATCGGGTGATAAACCCGCATTGCTCTGATCCAACCAAGAAACAACACAAAGTCATTGTTCCCCCGCGAGATTCGAAACGAAAAACTCCGGTTTACAAAGCAAGGACCCATACCACTAGGCTACGGAGGCGGATAAATCCTATAACGATGTGTACGTAAAGCCAAATAAAAAAAAATATTTTAAACAAGTTTAAATTTCGAACGTTAGCCAGGTAAGGGATGGTAAAATGCACCTTTAAACTGTTCCTGTTCCTGCATCGTTTGAACGCTGCACCGGAGCCGGTTCACGGTGAGCTGCACGGTGTCATTGAGCCCATCCTCGCTGGCCGTGTACAGCAGAGTCACTTCCAATTGACCCTTCTTGTTCTCCCTCTGCAAACAAAAATGTTACGTGTTACGTCCGTTAGATAGATAATAATTAACAACAAGTTTATTTTTTGAGAAAATTACAAAAACCGACTTAAAAAGCCATAAAAGTGTACTTTGAAACATATCTTCTCCGTTATTTTGATTTTAAAAACGAAATAAAACACCGATTTTTATAAAAAAAATTGTAGGACTATTGTGGAAGTGTTTGATTGTATAGGGGGGTACCCTATCAGATAAAAAAAACTTTTTTTTCGAATCAGTTCATAAGTTGCGGAGTTATGTGGGAACATTCATAAAAATTGGATTTTTTATTTAAAAAGCAAACTAATCAAGCGATTTTTTTTAAATTTTATGGAACTATCAAAGAAGAATGTTCTATCTTATAAAAAAATATTTTCTAAATTTGTTCATAAATGACGGAGATACGTACATAAGTTCATAATTTTTTTTTGTTATTTTGATTTAAAAGAAAAAGTAGTAAACCAATTTTCCTGAGAATTTTATGGGACCATTCTGGAAGATTACCTAAAAATTTTCAAAATCGGTTTATAAATGGCGGAGATGTGCGCGAACAAACATAAAAAAATATATACATATAAACATTCGAATTGAAACCCTTTCTGCTTTTATGAAGTCAGTTAAAAAAATTATGACCCGATCTCGGTTCGCGATATAATTTGATACTTTTTTTTAACCAACCTTTAAATCAATTTTGCACACTGTAATGGTTGAAGTTATAATATAGGACAGTTTTTACCCGACTACGGCTTTTCGGATCTTGAATATATGTATCTTTGTTCACTGGTAATTGTTTACTATAGTATAGGGATGTTCATGCAAAAAAATATTGTATCGATACTTTGCGATATATCGTAGAAATGTGTCGATATCTTCGATATATCGTAAGAAACGTATTTTTAGCTTATATATCTAATCTATATTATTAACACGTTAAACGCCATGGGGCGACACCATGTGGGCCACATGTTCTTGAGAACCAGAGTATAATATTATAACGATATTTGATGTATCGGATGAAACGTATCGATTGTATAATTCATCAATTATATCGGATGGAAGTGATATATGGTATTCATATATCGATATTTTATGAAATATCGGTTGCACGCCATTATTGTGAACTTGCAACAAAAGCATCTTGGAAGTCTTTGTGTCGAATATCTTGCTTCTTCAGTAACGTTGTTAAATCCAGTGTGCTGAAGACCTTGTTTCCTTCTTGTTTAGTGTCGTTTTTCATTGTAGTTGGATTTTAGTCTTTACTTTTTTGTTCTTGTTATTATCTTTAATTAATAATCTCGAAATTTTTGGGGATTTTGTTTTTTTTTTTGGGTTTGGGAGAAAATGAAATATAAAGGAGAAAACAGTATTTAAATAAAAATATTCGGAAAGTCTGTGGATACGTGTCAATGGATTCTGGCGATTATTATATTTGTATGACAACTTCTAACATACAAACAAGAATGTTGTCAATTAAAAATCTCTACATTTTCGAAAGAAAGATTAGCCAATTGCGCAGTATATATCACTGTGCACAAGTGTACGCCCAAACACAGATGCACTTTCTGTTCTTTTACACTCATAGCCCGATGGGACGGATACCCGACATGACCGGAGAGCGATCAGGCGCATGACCGACTTTTTACATGCCCATCCGACGCATGGATCATCGTTATTTTCGGGCAATCGGGTGATCAGCCCGCTTTGCCCTAATCCAACCAATAAACAAAAACACAAAGTCATTGTCCCCCCACGGGATACGAACCCACGACCTCCGGTTTACAAAGCAAGGGCCCATACTACTAGATTAAGGAGGCGGTAAACTCTATATAACGACACTAAAAGGACTGTACATTTTATGGCGTTATAGAGTGTATCATTGTATGGAAGGCAAGCTAATCCAATCAAAGCCATGCGATGTCGACGCTTTAGTGAGTTTGTCGTTGAATCGAGTGACGTTACATGGAGTTTACACTATATACTTTTAAGTAAAAAAAGGATTCCGAAAATCGGTTCATAATTTGCGAAGAAATAAGCACACATACCTACAATAACATATAAAAAAACAAACATTCCAATTGATAATCAAGAAACATCCTTTTTCGAAGTCGGTCGAAAATCGGACTCAAGACAGAACGGTATGACTCAACGATGTGACTGTTTAATAAAACTTGCACGTTAACATTATACAACGAGTAGATCTAAGCGAAGAATCAGGGTCATTGTGTCATCAAGAATTCAATCAACGTTTAATTACTTGAGATAATCGAGCATAGAAATTATCCGATAGCCGTCTATTAAGACATCATTGTCGAAATAATGACTACGAAAAACATAGATTGATAACATTATTACATTCTAGAGAATAATACATTTATTTAATATTAATTTATATATACATATATAAGTGTTTGATATACAATATGATAATCAATAAAAAAAAGTTTCGGGTATACTTCATCTAAGAACTAGTACTATTTTATACTAATATTATAAAACTGAAAGTAGGTCATTTGTTTGTTTGTTTAAACGCGCTAATCTCAGAAACTACTGGTTCGAATTGAAAATTCAAATTTTGTGTCGGAATAGCCATTCTTTGTGAAATGCTTAAGGCTATATAACATCACGCTACGACCAATAGGTGCGGAGTAACAATGAAAAATGTAGCAAACCCCTTTTACTGTCACGCTGCTGGGCAAAGGTCTCCTCTAGACAAGGTGGTAGAGCATAACATCCTTTCACAGCTTTTGCTGCACTTTTACGGCCACGCTCGTCCGGGGAGGTACCACCACCCTTATATAAAGTCGGCATAAAATAAAGTATGCACGACTTTTGGGGATGCCGGATGGCCATGTCTACCCTCTTCTTTTCCCACTCTTTTCCCCTCCAAATCCTTAATCCCGACCCATCCTATCCATTAAAGCCATTGTATCCAATTTTCTAGGTTGACAACGCACTAGCAACTCTTCGGATTTTGTGTGTGTGCATGGGCAATAGGATCACTTACCATCAGGTGAACCGTCTCCTCTTTTGTCTTCCTTACCATAGAAAAAAAACTAACGTTATAGGGCATAATCCACCAAGCGTCCCAAGTGTGGATTGGCGGACATGACATATTTCAGAAATATCATTTCTTTTAGATTTCTCACGATCTTTTCCTTTACCGTAGAGCACGTTGTGACGCAACACTTTAGATTGCAATTAGATAATTATCAATTTCATTGGGGATCGAACTAAGGTTTGGCACTAGTAAATAGAATTGAAGGCGAGCGTCCGGACACTGAGCTACCATTGCTCAGTGTCCGGGGGATAATAAATACATGTAACAATAAAGTGCATTAATAGTAAAAACCGAATGTTTCAAGTTAGCAACAAAAATCATCAAACAAGTTCCAAGGCCCCTTGCATCATCTCTATAATAGGTTGCGTTCAAATTGGGATCGGTTGAGGTCAGAGCCATTCAATTGTCGGCGCTAACTATATATGCGGTTGGGTGATTTGTGAATTAAGACAATTTTCGATAATTAATACGCGGTATGAGCAAGGAAAGAAATGCACGCACAAACATACAGTCATATAAAATCATCAGACCACCTCAACTCACCAGGCATCTGAAAAAAAGTATAGTATAGAATACTGTAAATTCGTTTGGGACTGAATTCATAATTTCGAAAACGGAAGTTCAAAAACATTAACAAAACTATAATTACTAAAGTTACAGTACTCGGAATTAAACATTATAATAGTTTCGTCTTTGTATGACATTATTTAAAATTCAAAAATAATACTTATTATAAGAGTATTTGATTTAGAAATTACATATCGATACTTTAATTCACAAACCAGCTAGCTCCAGTTTTGTCAAAAACGTAGAGTTCGCTAAGAAATGATTTGCAACAATTTAAGGTCAAATGTTGTCACAGTTTTTTGAATAAATTGTTATTCGAAAACCTATCTGGTTTCTCCACGCGATGAATTTAGATTCTTTTTTGTGTAAAATTTGACAAATTTTAATGATTCCCCTAGCAAAATTACTAAAATGGAGTTAGCTGACTAATCTTAGCTATTTTTTGATGAAACGGAAAAAAAACTTATTTCCGTTTCATCAAAAAATAACTAAGAGTACTCTTGTAATTATCATTCCCATTAGGATTATCTTTTTGCAACTGAAAAGTGACGCAATTAATCAAAAGTTGCTGGAACAAAGACTTTCGCTGTTAATGGACCTTTAGCTGCAATCAGCGTCGGTCTTCCCCTACCCGCGAATAAACTGTTCTAGTGAAATTGAACTGGACGATGACTGATTAACCTGTGTTACGAATTAACGTACCTATGTTGTCATGCTTTTATTTTTTAGTTCGTACAAGTAGTTCATATTGAAACGAATAAACAACTTTTACTATATAAAATCGGTACAAAAATTTGCGATACAAAATGAATATCTAATACATAGTCATTCCATATTATAAATTAAATACATTTTAGTAATAGCTTTATCCACATATTACGTTTCGTGGGGTTGGCTGTTCGGTAGAATGAGGCATTTTGGCCGATTTCAATAAAGGCTGATTGAACAGGCCGCTGCGGCGTTCAAATTAAATTCTTTGTAAAAAGCCAACCGCTATAAACAGATATGTTTAATTAAATTTTAATTTGAAATACATTTGTTGTTAAAGTTTTTTGTAAATTGCTACCAACAAACATTTAAATACGGTCTCTAACACTCTACGTAAGGCATGAAAGATTTTTATTTTTTTAAGGCGTCAAAAATTAAGGAGATTCTCAATTCGAGAGAACGACAAATGGGCAGTTCACCTAATGTTAAACGATCCTGTCGCCCATAGACACACACAACATCCAGAGAGTTGTGAGTGCGGTGTCATCCAGGGATATTTGATAGATTATTGGATGCAACTGGGTCAGGATTAAAAACTTGGAGGAGAAAGGAGTGGGAAAAGAGGGTAGGAGTGGCCATCCGGCAACCCCAAAAGTCATGCATACTTTATCTTCGTATCCGGGCCATTTATGAACCGATTTTAAAAATTCTTTTTTTATCCCATAAATTTCATTTTTTTTTGTTAATTTATTCGGTAGTTCCGAAATGGTTCCACAAAAATTTGCATACAAATCGATTCAGCAGTATGTTTTTTAAATTCAAATGCAGAAAACAATATGTCCTGAAAGTACACTTTTAAAGTGTTTGAAATCGATTTATGCAATTTTCTGTGTAAATATTCTTTTTTATTTTCATTTCAGGGAAAACATTAACAATGTTGTCAAGATCAAGAGTAATTACGGTGTTCTATGTAAAACAAGAGCGGTTTACGACCGAGCCGAATTAATTTCCAGAATTTTAAAGACTTTTTATCGGTTCGTAAATTCGCGTTTCGCGTTATCGCCAGACTGTGCGATGAACTTTTTACGATTAATGAATTTTTATAAGTCCGCAGTTTACGCAGCTGTGGAGGAAAATTATGCAGACTGAAAAGTCTATGCCGAAACATTTAACAATTTTAGAAACATTGAAAAGGAGCTGGAAATTGAAATATTTTGAAGGCGAGACTATAAAGAGGGTTGTTTGTTGAGTTTAAAATGTGTATATGTTCGGTATAATAGGATTTTTTTTATATATATACACATGTTATATTATTTTCTTTTATATTCTTGTCTTTAATTATTTTTTTTTATATTTTTTCTTTGTATAACATATGAAAATAATTACACTTCGAAATTATTGCATGCATAGTAAATTTATAATCACAAAAACCGACGTCAGTGGCATATAACTAATGCAAAACCGAAAACGATGTGAGATTGTGTTTTTAATTATGGGATAAGGTGAAAATCAGCAAAGAATTTTTTTTGCCAATCTATTATTGCCTGTACACTAATTTAGTTTTTAAAAATTGTGTAACGCTTTTTTTTCATCGTTTTGTATTTCTTTAGTATTTTATGTTTTTGTGCCAAAAAAAGACTTCTTATTAATTTTATTACTAATAGATTAATCGACTCCGATTGGCTTTTTTTAAGAGTGGATTTATAACTTAATAGCTGATTCAAATATCAAACTTTATTTAGGCTATTAACCGATTTAAAAAATGGAGGGCATCATATGTACCTTTTATATATGCGTTTGCCGATTCCGATTTTCGTACAGAAAGAACATATTTTTTACATATATATTATGCAACGCTCATAGAAATATGCTTCATAGTTGGTTTTTAAATCAAAACAACTGCAAAATTTCACTTATGTAGCGTTTGTTTGGTAAAAAATGTTTAGGGACCTATTTGGAATCGACATTGTATTTGCTGTCAATCGATTTTAAATCCTTTACGGCTTTGTGAGTATATTTAGAAGTCTCCCTCCACACGAGCGTTATAACCGGTTGTCGTGTGGTTGTATTGGCCTTACACTTGTGGTGAGCAATAGTGTTATACTGGCCTTCCACTTGTAGTGAGTATGTAATAGGAAAGATTCCATACCTACAGGTTTCGAAGCAAGCCGGCCATGTGCCATCACGGAGGGGTTTCACACAGATACCTAGGGCTTGCGTCTTATTCATTAATGATACTTTTAAATCTCTAATAATAAATGTGAATATTTTAAGTTTAAGTAAAATTATACGAAAACTTTTACGACGAACATTTTTTATGGAAAGGAAGACAAACGAGCAGACGGTTCACCTGATCGTAAGTCGCTCATAGACAAATGCAACATCCGGAGAGTTGCGAATGCATTGTCAACCTGTGAGATCGGATATAATAGCTTTATTGGATAGAGGGGGTCGGGATTAAAGATTTGGAGAGGATAGGAATAGGAAAAGAAAAGAGTAGACATGGCCATCGGACATCCCCAAAAGTCATGCATACTTTATTTTTATGCTGACTTTATAAATGACGGTGGTACATCCCCGGGCGAGCACGGCCGTAGAAGTGCAGCAAAAGCTATGAAAAGTTCTTATGCTCTACCACCTCTAAAAATCAGGAATCAAGAGCTGTATGTAAATTATTCTTATTTTTAACCGAACTCAAAAAGGAGGATGGTTCTCAATACGAATATTTCTTTTTACGTATCAACCGATTTTAAAAATTTATTTTTTACCTGATAGAGTATTCTTATAAAATGGCCCGCTAAAATTAAAAAAAATCGGTTCAGTGGTTTGATTTTTAAATAAAAATAATAAAATTTAGGAATGCCACTTATGAACTGGTTTTAAAAATTCACGTTTTATCTGATAGATTACTATCAAAATGGTCCCACAAAATTTTTATAAAAATCGTATTAGTAGTTTGTTTTCAAAAACAAAATAACCGAGAAAATGTGTTCTCGAAAGTACACTTTTAAAGTCGGTTTTTGTAATTTTCTGTAAAAATAAAATTGTAGCTCTTATAAAAGGTGTCGTCACATGTAATTGCAAATAACTCGGTAAGTTTTTTTTACCCTCGAGTCCTGAGCAGCAAGACCACTCGCGATGGCATTGATCGGCCTCCAAATGTCTGGTGTGCCAATGAGACCGTTCTTCAAGTCGTTCTGGAACAACTTTGAATCGAAGTTCCAGGTTGCGGCACCAACGGTCCTCCGCTTCTCCAAAATCAACTTCTGCGCCGCCGCTTCCGACTTCGTAGACTTAAAACTGCTGAAGGTCTTCTCTAGAAAACCGCCTTTTGGTTTTGCTTCTTCTTCCTCGGAGAGCTTGGACGGTATTTTTGGATCTGTCGTCTTTGAGTTTTTTCTCTTCTCGGAAGTAGGTTTCGGCGCTTCCAATATGGCGTATATCGTCAGCGACAAAAAATGACCAGCGAGCTGCGTCTGAAGGTCGATTTTTTCCGACGGCTTCTTCGCTGGCGGCTGTTTTAGTTGGAATTTGAAGTCCTCGTTCCATATCGGCCACGAGCTCTCTTGCAACGTCGTTTCGTATTTACTCTCTCCAGGGAATACTTTTACCTGCAACAATAGAACAAGCATATAAGAACCATCATAATTTTGTTTAGGCTCAAAACACATTATCTTTGTCTAACAGTAATAATGGAAAAAAAGATTATTAAATAACGGCAATGATGATTCGATGCAGATGACAAACTTTTACAACTAAGACGGCACAATAGAAGAAGATTAGAGGTATAATATGTTAGAGCATAACAACTTGTGATAGCGTTTGCTGCACTTCTACGACCACGCTCATCCGGGGAAGTACCCTTTAAAAAGTCGGCATAAAATAAAGTATGCATGACTTTTGGGGATGCCGCATGACCATATCTACCCTTTTCCTTTCCCCTCCAAGTCCTTAATCCCGACCACATCCTATCCAATAAACCTATTCTATTCAATTTCCCAGGTTGACAACGCACTCGCGACTCTTGCAGCGAAGTGTCTCATTGGCGACGGGATCGCTTACCATCAGGTGAACCGTCTGCTCGCTTGTCTTGCTTTCCATATAAAAAACATGAAAAAAATTATTAAAATATCTGCGATATTAATACGATGTACATAATATTTTTTCACAAGCAAGAAAGGCGCAACAGAAAATGATTAGAGGTATAATTAGTTATTTTACAATCAATCAGAAAACTGCGCTTTGTCGAAGATTCAGTGTTTGTTCCGTTAGAGACAACCAGATGGATATATCCGAAATGGTCTGTTAACGCTCTTTATTGCCACTAAAATCTTTTTTGTATAAGGTATATGCCTTTATAAATAATTTTAGTTGTCAAATTACTGCCATACGATCAAATCAGAAAAATCTTTGTTGTTTTATAAAACTGATTCATCTAGATACATTTTTTGTCACAAAATCATGTATTACGAGCAGTTTCCTGTAAGTAAGCTAAAAGTGATTAGTCCAGATCATTGGGACCAAAAGGTTTTATTCACAAGGATCCGCTTTTTAAACCAAGCGATCATACAACAGAGGCAAATAAATATATAATACATTTAAGATGGTAGAGCATAACATCCTTTCACAGCTTTTGCTGCACTTATACGCTCGTGCTCGCCCGGGGAAGTACCAGCGCCCTTCACAAAGTCGGCATAAAATAGAGTATGCATGAATTTCGGGGTAGCCGGATGACCATTCCTTCCCTCTTTTTGTCCCATTCCTTTGTCTTCCTAATCCTTAATTTTTCAGGTTGACAACGCACACACACATGTTGTGTGTCCATGGGCGACGGGATCACTTAACATCAGGTAAACCGTCTGCTCGTTTGACATCCATTCCATAAGAAAAAAGACTACGACCACTCTGTCAAGAGGGTACGACTGAAGGGAGAGATATAAGTTTTCTCTTGCATAACTGTAGCAAATCACTAGTATACTAATTTGTATGCATGAACACATGTAACCGTAGATGTGCACAGAATTTTCTTTCCAAGTACTTAACACAGATTGTCGCTTCAATACCTACTATACTAAAACATGACACAAGGTAAAACAAAGCGATAAAAGTTAATGGAACGTGGACGAGATAAAACGTATTTCTATTTTACAAAATTGTAAGACTGTTTAAAAATTTGCATTTTCATTAATTTTTATTTATTTTACACGACATTAAGTACTGTAGAGTCTGTTTCTTTGTCTTATCCAGAATATTGCGATCTCGCTTGTGGCCGAGTGCATTCAGCAATTTAATAAAATGTCTTTTTACTTGATTGCTAAAGTTCACATTGGAATGCACCAAAACACGTTTCGAAATCTTCAGGCAATCGCCGTAATTACGTATGCCCCAAGGTCTGCTGGAATAACTCAATTGTTTTTTAATTATATTTTGTATATATTCGATTTTGATGTCGTGCATGTATAAAACACTTAAATGTTTAAATACTACTTAACATTGTGAATATCAGTTAATGTTTTGGATCTGTAACCACGATTAGGATTAAATTTGAATAATATGTAATTGAAAATTTAATTACGTACAATGAGTTGAATAATAGCCGCACATTTCCATCAAGTTTAAAGTGACCAATTGTTTTTTCATAGTATTAAAAAATCCATCAGACACTGTAAGAATATTTCAAAGTAAAACGACGCTATCAAAAATTAGACATACAAGAATATATGAGCATAACATCCTTTCACAGCTTTTGCTGCACTTTTAAGGCCACGCTCGTCCGGGGAAGTACCACCGCCCTTTGT
>JAOCPS010347257.1:0-12607 GCA_025505425.1 Graphium colonna | reverse complement strand
TACAGGTCTTTGACCTAGTTCGGCGACGGATGCAATTTGTCCTATTGTCATGACGTGTCTATAAACTGTACTTATATTAAGTCTCATATTTGTCAATTTAAAAGGAAATAAATATTATTATTATTATACGGAGCAATTCATGCGTTAGCGTTAGCGCCATCTATTTTCTGTGTATTTTTTATATTTATATTATTTATCATCACGATACGGATATTTATCTAAAATTACTGTAAACTTATAATGTTTTGTGTTTTTAACTGACATCAAAAAAGGAGACTGGTTCTCAATTCGAATGCTTATATGTTTTTTATGTACAATGGGCATATCTGTTTATGAAACGATTTTAAAAGTCTTTTTCATCTGATAGGGTATTTCTCCGAAATAGTCCCATAAAATTTTCCGGAAAATCGGTTGAGTAGATTTTCTTTTAAATAAAAATAACAAAATTGAAATACTTAATTTTTTCGCTATCTCTGTCATTTATTAACCAATTTCAAAAATATTTTTATATGATAGAGCAGTCTTTAAAGATAGTCCCAAAAATAAAAAAAAAGTGGTTCATTAGTTTGTTTTTTAAATCAAAACATCAAAATTTAGGAATGTTCGCACATATCTTTGCAACTTATAAACTAATTTGGAAAAATATTTTTTTAATAATAAGTTATTTTTTACTTCCACAAACGGTCCTATTTTTTTTTTATAAAATCGGATTAGTAGTTTGATTATAAAATCAAAATAACGGAGAAGTTTTGTTACGAAAATACTCTTTTAAGGCGTTAACAGTCGCTTTTCGTAGTTTTCTGTGAAAATACTTGTGCTTCGTTGCAAACATTTTCAATTTAGAATCCAGAAAATTAAATTAATACATTTTAAATCTGTATACAAATTTCTTATAATAAAACTTAATGGTATTCTTTCTTTTTGGAAATAATTCGGATCGCCTGAGTGCATAACACAGTGTATGGTATATAATCTTATCAAAATAACAATCAATATAATACTAAAACTTTTAAAGTAACTAAAATATGGTATTAACTCCAAAGTTTTGCCATATAAAAGGAAAAGTTGAATATTATGTATGATATGGATACCTTAATGTACTGACTAAAAATTAACTTAGTTAATTTATTTTGGACTTTTTGTTTTATTACTGCTTTTTTTATTTATATCACTGTTACGTTAATTTAATAACTAAAATAAATATAAATGGGCCTACTAACTGGGATCAATTTAAAAATCTACGTTACCTAGAGATTACTGCACCAATACCGTCAATATTTTTACAAAAGAAACAATTATTTTAAATCACAGCCCTTGTTGTCACAAGGGCTCAAAGGCATTAACTCAACTGCACTAAAATATAACAATGTCATACAGTTTCTATTCATGTTTAATTTTCTAGGAAGGCAGGCGGTACTCGGTGAACTCACGCTGTCCGTAAACAGACGTAGGTTGCTTGTTGACATTTCAAAGACTAATGTTATCCAGCGGCATTATGGTTCTAATGTGGGCGAGGAATTTATTTTTCTTATGTAAAATTTATTATGATGCATTTGAAATGTTTATAATGGTCTATTTGTTTCTAAGAGGAGAGCTTTATTATTTGATATAAAAAATATTTCATAATACACTTCTGTACTCTGATTCGATTATGTAAGAAAATATATAACTTTTAAATACGTTATAAACGTCAGACATTTCATTATGAGATAAGCTTTAACTCGTACATTTAATTCGTCTAGCAATTATAAAAGAAAAAAAAACTATTTATATAATACCATTTAGATACCTCTGAAAAACTAATATGAAAATTGAGAATATCAACTGGAATGAAACGAGCATACTTCTACATATAGTAGGTAACATCCCAATTAAATGTTACCAAGAATGGTAATTTCATAAATGTAATTAAACTATTGCACGGAAAGCGGAAATATTTAAGCGGTTTTAATTACAAAATAGAATGCATAAATTGCAATAATAATAATTATTGCAATTTATTATATGATCTTCCGCATTTTACATTTCTAATATCATAGTATCTAAGAGAAGATTTATTTTTTTAATATCTTATTGACACTGAATAACAGTTGCGTTGTGTACTGTTTTAAATAAGAAATATATTCCTGACCGAAACTTGTTCTTTCAAAGTTTCTAAGCTAGCAACGCACACACAACTATCGGATATGTGTGTTAATTAGCAGTTGAATAATTTAATATCAGGTGAACCATCTGCTCGCTTGTCAACTTGTCTTTTTTTTCGCAGATTTTGTAGACGTCATGTAAACGGGTTACGATCTTTTTATTATTATATTGTAATTCTCATACATAAGTAAAGCCGCAGGAAATAAAACAAAAATCGAAATTTGTCTCATCGAATGCGATTCAGATTTTTGAGGGTTTAATTATACAATATGAAGTGATATAAATATGTAAGCAAGTTTTCCTAAAGCATTAAAATAAAACTTATAACAAGAGATATTCAAATCTCAACACAGTTCATGTGTAACGTGCCATTAGTGCAAAAATGCAAGATCTGGTCTCAAATTAGTTCTAAGATAGGGATGCAGTTTATTAAAATATACAGGGTGACTGGTGAGACATCTTTCATAATTTAAGACGTTTTATTTGGGGATTATATTAAATAACAATAAATCTTCATTTTCTGACCGCACTACATAATTATTACAGTTACAGGCAGTACATATAAATTTGTCTTATGATGTATAATGTGGGAGACTGATGCACCAAACTAAACTCTTGGCTTGTATTGTCGGTTCATCAGGTCTCTACCCTTAAACAGTGTAATAGTGGTTAGCCGTGCTAAGAATATTAGGTACAGAAAAATTGTTTATTTGATAGTTTAAGCATGAAAGTCATTATGATATAAACATTACATTTAAAAGAAGAAAAAATATATAAATATTAAACTAAAAATTAGTGTAGCGTTTAATGGAAACAGTGCGAGCGCGGTCACGGTGTGTTTGTGTGTGTGTGTTAAGTAGGAGCATGTGGTATGTGTGCTTGTGGGGGTGTATATGTGTGTAAGTTAAGGAGACCGTTCGTATTGTTATTTTTTATTTCTTTGCCTTGGTATTAGAATTCTCTAGTATCAATTCATATGGAAACGTGCACCAATTTGAGGACTTTTTGTTATATTTTTATTAAATATGCAAACAGGGATAAAACGTCTACTTTGTTTAAACTATTTGGGCGAAAACTTGACGTGTCTATGTTGCTTTGATATTATGTGCAGTATGAAGAGCTGGCGGCAGAGAGTACTTCTGCACTCCTATATAACTCAGTTGTGGGATAGAGATAGGGTAAGTGGTATGATATTTTCAGCATTGCCAGCTGGGTTATTTCAAGGTCAAAAATATTTGTCTTGGGTGCACCACCTTATACAATAAGTAAGAAGTGATTGCACAAATGAGATATAGACTGTTTCCCGTAGTCTTTCGTCGGCAACATGTCTGAGTATCTTGAATATATAGTAGTTTTCTCAACCTGCTATCTAAAGTTGTAATATGATCCCGAAAACGTAAATTATTGTCCACTAGTATACCAAGATATTTTATGTTTTTAATTTTTTGAAGATGGGTACAAGAGCAGTTAGTGTCACGTGGTTTATTGCAATTATGTGCAATAATACTGTAATTGTCATTAATTTGAGTTTTAAGGTACATGTTAAGTACTTTGTTTTTTAAGTGCAAGTTATATTTGTTAAGTGCAAGAAAATGACTTTTTAGAAATTTTGAGACTAAGTTAAAACCAGTTTAGGCACTTTTGAATACTTCACACCACTTACTGTCATAAAAAAAATACAGTATCGTCCGCAAAAGTAATTATTTTGCCTTCAGCTAGAGGCAGAGGTTTGGAATACTCAAAATCATTAAATGAGGAAGAGAGTTGGGCCGAGTATAATCCTCTGAGGTACCCCATAACTAAATTTACTCTCATCACTTATGGGTTCATCCATCTTTACGTACTGTGTACGATTGCTTAAGAAGCTTTAAAAAGTTCCAGTTGAGTTCCTCTTACTTCAATTTTTTCTAATTTTCTTATGAGAGTGGGAATAGATACCGTGTCAAAAGCTTTGGCAATGTTTAGGAATATACCTAGAACTTTCGCCCTCTATACATATTTGAAAAAATATAGTTTATTAGTTCATGAACAGAATAAGCAAATGATCTGTCTGCCCTGAATCCATATAGGGTAAGTTCTGGTTTTTGAATCCATATACTTATTTAAGTTATTGGTGGCTAGAAAGTTCTTAAGTCAATTGTTCGTGATCTTTTCTAATATCTCTGTGAGGCAGTGAGGATCGATATGGGTCTATAATTTGTCATATCATTTCTATCTTCATGCTTAAAGATGGGGTGAACATAACTTTTTTGAAGGTTGACGGATATTTACCAGTAGAAAAAACAAAATTTCTCACGTTCGTCAGTGGAGGTACTATCACATCGTTATGGTTCTTTAAAAGATTAGTCGAAATGCCATGCCAACCTATCACTGAATCATTACTATTTCTATTGATTAATTACCGTATTTTTCTGCATTTGCTCGCATTAGTACCATTGTGTTTATGTTCATGGAGGTGTGGGTGGCATTCTTATTATTGGTATAAAGATGTTTTTCAGAAAGAATTTTGCCTACAATCGTGAAGAATATTTTTTTTTAAAAAAGAAATATTGATTTGCCACTGAGTAAGCATAAAGTTGAAAAAAATATTACGTAATTCATGCTTGTCCGAGCGGAAACCGCGTTGCCGGATCAAAATGGATAGTGGAGGTTGGGATCGACGGCCTCGCGCGACACAGCCGCCATACTTCATTAATTTATTGTAAAAATTGGGTTAAAACTATGCCTCTAATTTTATTAGGTAAATATGATGACAATCGAGTACCGAGTACTCTTATTTAACAACATTGGCGACTCACCAACCATCCTGTATTAATAATTCAATAATTCATATATACCTATTATGTTTATAAAAGTTTATGAAAAAACAGTTCCACACTTGTAGAACTGTTTTTTTATTTCAATTGTTTTTATATCAAAAATTTAAAAAATTATTTTATGCAAAAAAATAATACACAAATTGGTGAAAATACAATTTATCATAGTGTGTTGTTGTTTTTATAAAAGCAATATAGCGAAAGTCTTTCTTAATTTATAAATAAAGGTAATGAAAAAAGTTTTGCGATAAAATATTCTTCTTCGATCTTTTGGAACGTAAATAATAAATGGAAGACATGAAATAAATACTCAACTCTGATGGCAAAACAGGATGTTTGCGAGGACGAAAAATTCTCTTACATGTGGACCAAATATTCTACACTAGTACTTGTCAGTGACTTTACTTGGGATGTTGTAGTTTTACATATTTTTTTTTGGTGATATAAAATAAATTCTGTGAACCATCCTTCTTTACCGGGTTTCTTTAATTTTTTTAACTTAAAGTATAATCTTGCAATAAATTTATTTTATAGTAATTTTTATAGAAAATATAGCGTTATAATTATATATAACTGTCAAAATATATCCTTTAAATGGTAAATATCAAAAATCGATCCGCATAAAATGCATTTCAATAAGACAAGTTTATTTTCGCAGAAAATTACAAAAACCGACTTCAAACACCTTAAAAGTGTACTTTGGAAGTACGAGTAGTACCAGTATCTTCTCCGATATTTTTATTGTATTAACCGATTTCTGTAAATAATTTGTAGAATTATTGTGAAAGTGTATCTTATAAGATAAATAAATATTTTTTCAAATCAGTACATACGAGTTATGTACGTTTCAGTTCATACGGAATGTTTATTCCTAATTTTTTTTTAATTTAAAAAACGAACTAATTACCCGATTTTTTGAAAATTTTATGGGACTATCCACAAAGAATGTTCTATCATTCTTTTTTACTCTCTACCCCTTCGTCATTCTTCCTTCTCTGGGGCTGACGACATTACTATACGCGACCCGCTGCTGGGCGCCGTATTATCCATCTTTGCGGTACTTGTGCCGCGCATGCGCAAACTGCTTTAGGAGGCTAAAAATAGCCTGCAACGCAATGTGGTCCCAGTAGTACACCGTGACCGGCTCCGTTCTGATCATACCTTCCAACATGACCTCTCGTATGTTCTCGTATAACGGACCAGCCACAGCACATGGTGTCCGCACTCGCACATCCCAATCTCACAAAGCCTTATATCGCGCAGTTGTTTCCGGAAGCAACCGTGTCCGGTAAGCACCTGCGTGGTCTCAAAATCGGGAGCGACCCGGGTTGCCCTAAGCTGCTCAGCCATCTCCGGGAAAAATTGACGGAGTTCCATGCCACGCGATTCCAACTTCCACCTCTCTTTTCGTTCATGCTCAAGCTCCGATCTTATGGCCTGTTTCGTCTGCTCGACTCCGGCCGTGACGACATCCAACATTCGCTCTGACATCTACCAGCTCTAACAACCTCCAGGTCCGCCGGGAACGCTACAGGGGGCACGCTTCTTCCTGCTGGTATCGGCACTGCCGGCGTTACCTGACGGCTCATCCTTTCTTCGACCCTCGGCCTCTGGGATATCGACTCCGGCTCCACCGGCGAAGACAGTGGTGCTTCTCAGCACCACCCATTCCCGTCCGCATCCTGCCTCCCTCGCCTACACTATGAAGAGGGGTATGCACCAAGGACTTTCGTGTAGCGAAAGCGGCTCGATCCGACTCATCGTCGGATGGCTCGGACAGCTGGCGGTCTTTGATACTCGCCAGCCGGGAGTCAACCATAAAAAGTATCTGCTCCCGACTCATTGGCGGTGAGGCCTCCGCCTGCCGCTTCATGGCCTCTATCTTTGCCCTCGTCGCGGCCAGGTCAGCCCGCAAGTAGGCGGCTTTACAACCTACGCAAGTACCTACAACCTTCGCGATAGTCAACCGCCCTCCCTCCGTCGGGCCGCATATAATCAAACCGCACGTGCAGTGCGGTAAAACAATAAACATGGCACCTGTTTCCTCGAATTCCGTAGATAACGACTTCGCAATAATTTGTAACCTTATGCAAATATTGGGATTTAATGAGTTGGGGCAATAAGCCCATAAAATCCGTACCACTCCGAACCCAATCGTCGGCCTTAATGTCTAGCTTTCGCGACAGGGCCTCGCCGTTTCTTAGTTTATATATGAATCGGGAAGGTTCGCGATAACGGTGTCGTGAGTGTACCGGGAAGCTGATTTCTGACGCGAAGCGAAAGGGTTTTTAACAAAAACCTGTTGTTCGGGTGAGTATTCTTAATTCTAGTAACTTGAGAAAGTTCTCGTGTTGAATTGTTAGTAGGTCGAAATGTATTAACTTAAATGGTTTACTAAGTGGGGGTAAAACGTTAAGCTGCTGCTTAATGGGATTGCGATCGCATTTCGCTTGCCCGCAGATTGTGCATTCGTTAATAAAATTCGTAATTGTTTCTCGCATTTTCGGCCAGTTATATTTGTGGGAAACTGCGAAATAGGTTTCATTTATACCACGATGGTTTGTCTAGCCGTCATAATATTTATAAATTATTTCTTGTTGCTTAAGATATTCTCTTACACTTTCTTCCTCGATTTTAGTTAGTGTTAAGTCCATAGCTGAATGTTTAACTGTCCTCTGTATAATGGGTATTAGTTTGTATAACACTAGGTGAAGATTGATTAGTAAGCCGGTTTCAATTTCACGATGTCCATATTCTTTAATGGCGTTTATGACATCTTCTTTTAAGTTACATTCGGAAACCTGAATTGAAATTCGGGTGTGAGACTCTAATCAGATTTATAGGTTTGCTTTTTATGTCATCGGGGTGAAAAGTTAGGTCTCCAACCTTGACGACAATGAGACTGAATTGGTGACTGTCGTGATATACAAGGTACGTTAAAAACTGGTCGCCTTATAGACATACCGAATGCCATAGGCTTTGAAACGAAGTTATTCAAGGGCAGACTTTGTTGGAATTGGTGGTGATCCTTTTTATTGTTACTACCATCATTGCGCTGTTGCAAGTACAGTGTTTTAAGCTCTATCTTTACGAATTCAAATGCTTTTTCCATAGATTTAGATTGCATACAGCGTATTCTGCATCCTAATGGATCTTTAAGACCTCTTAAGTAGGCCTGTAAAGTTACCTTCTGGTATATTTCGCGTTTAGCTATTATGATGGAGTGAATATTCTCATGTAAGGATATATACGTCATTATCCTGCTAAAAGACTTTGACAAGGCTAGTAAAATTCTTGTAGTGTACTGGACCCTTGGGTCTGTAGAGAAAAGCAGTTTCGCCACGATGATCAGCGAAATGATTAATAAGGACATTCCGAATACCTTGCCAGGTTTCAGGTATGCCATTAGAGTTTATTAGTCTACCAGCGGATCCCGTTATTTTATTTAATATACCGTTAATGAGAGCCAAGTTGGACAATTCATGCCCGCGCTCTGGTTTCATATACGCAATAACTATCTGGTCGCATAAGTTAATAAATCGCGTAAGAATGTGCGGATTTCCGTCAAATTCGGGTAACAGCCTAAGCGACTTATAAATAACATCTATCTAATCATGCGTCGTATGCGCGGGTTGTACCAGCGCCTGAGAATAGTATTGATATTGAGATTGTTCCATTTCGTCTAAATTTCTATTCGCGTCTATTAAATTTATTCTATGAGATGATCTACCTCTAACTATACTAATATTCCTTGATTTCCTTATATGGAAAATTTTCCAAACTTTATTAATTTATAATAACGTACAAAAAGACCGCACAATAAGGAAATCATAAAATTCTTGCCGAATCGATGTTTGGTTTCCCTCCGTTGCAACCGTAGGTTCTAGTAATTATGCCGTGTTGATTCACTGACCCTAATTTAAATCCTTATGACTGCACCAAGTTTAGATGTCGCAATTGAAGGTCGCGAGAAAATCCAATTTAATAAAATTAATTTTATCAGAAAATTAAAATGTAACATATAACTAGATGAGGTGATTCCCTGGTCGATGTTGTATCAAAGAATACTGGTTATTGCAAAACGCGGGGCTTTTATTGGTCGGTTGCGACAGCCGTCGCATGTCGATGCATGTATCTTCCGATGACCGAAGCACGTCACGTACGCCGGAGATGGAATGCTTGCTTAGCAAAAGAATTTTGGCCATTGCTAAGTTTAGGTTTTTTATAGTTCTGTTTTGACAGCCGTCGATGTTGCGTGCTTCTTCTGTTGGTCTAGGTACGTACGCCGAAGATGTAATGCGGTCGATGCTTGCTCAGGGTTACCCTAATCGGAGCCTCGCGTTACATAATCTAACAAAATTACTTATTTATTTATTTCTATTTTTTGCATTATCATTACAGGTAAAGAAGAAATCTAATGCAATAATGTATCAAGATAACAACCATGTTAATAAAATTTATATGTCAGGTAACAGCCTTTTTTTAAATGTCTTACTGCTGGGCCAAGGCCTCCTCTAGACAGAGGGTATAGGGCCACGCGGTCCAATTGCCAATTGACGAACTTTACACATATCTCAGAAATATAATTTCTTAGATATGCAGGTTTCCTCACGATGTTTTCTTTCACTGTAGACCACGTGGTAAATCAGCACTCAGGTTTGCCTCGAGTAAACATAATTGAAGGCGAGCGCCCGGACACTGAGCTACCACGGCTTAATATATTTATATAATGCTACTCAAATTTAGCACAAATAAACAATGTTATCTTTGCGAGTTCACTCAGAGAACAGGAAAAAAAGGTAAATTTTCATGCAATTACATTTATAATTTTTAGTGCACTCGTCCACGGTGCCTTGTTCAGTAGTTGTTAAACGTATTTTTCTGGAGGGTAAAGCCTTAGCTGACCGAATTATATACGATTCCCCTTAGTATTTTAAACATGTACTTTTAGTATATCCAACGATACTCATAATAAAAAGTGGGTAAAATGGATAAACTCCGTATTGTTTCATGTATAAAAATCTCGAAAATTTATTTGTTTGCTTTCCAACATAAGACTATATTTAGTTTCATATGGGGCCCAAATTATACAACTGTAGTTTGCCTGAAACATGGGCTTGGTAATCGCCTGTACCTGTAGGTATTGAGACAGATATTTCTCTACAGGAAGATTCTTAAATGAATAACTTCTTTGAAAATTCAATAGCAAGAGAAAAATCTTAAAAAACAGGGTACTGAAGACACATGATCGATAGGCGACAAAGATTTTATAACGAAATCCATATGCAGCTCAGAGGTGAAATGCAGTACTAATGGTAAATTAGTGGTAACAAAATTACTCGATAACAAATCTATTTTGATTATATCGCTTGCTTTTCGGGCACTGAATGCGACGACGGTTGGCGATGATGTTTTTAGAATAACTTACTATATATTACAAAAGCAAAAATGTCAAAACTAGATCTGTAGAAAATATATCCTATAAGTGGGTATTGCGATAAAATAAATTTACCAATTTTTGTAATAGATGTCGATTAGTGTATTTAAGGCTCTAAATAAAGTATGAAGTTACATATACCTAGTACCGCTATTTATACTAAAAGTTTGAATTCAGTCAACTGATTATACCTACTCCAGTCATCAATAAAATGTTCACCTATCTATTTGTTTTCCGCCTGAATTCCAACATTCCCCATTTTTTAATACTTTTTATCGATGCTACGCCCCTTTTGGACAAAGCCTGATATACTCTATACAAATAAACAGGCGATTCAACACTAAAATTGCTATTTTTTTCGGATCAGTTCCTGATATTCGTGCGTTCAAAAATTATTCTTTGTAGGAGAAGGCCTAACGTTATCAGATTTACTTTAAATTCGTGAGTAGTTCTTAAGATCGTAGTTGCATATATTTTTTATTATAAATAGGAAAAACTTTACGTAATAATATTAATTATTAACTCAAATGTTTCAAAAATATAGGATAGAACCAAAATTTTCTTTGTATCTTATTCTCAATAAACGTAGTACATTAGGCATAGCCCGCCCCAAAAATCTCCGCAGATTGGGTTTCTCATGTAAAATGGAGATAGAAACAGCTCCATTTTATTAAGCTTAAGATCGATGCTCAAGATACAGCCTATTTTACCTAGGCTCTCCGCTGGGAAATGAGTAAAATGTTGAGGTTTAAATGTACATTATGCTGTTACACAGCATGTAGATTTAAATAGTCCTAGTTATTAGACGCACAATATAGTATATACGCAATACACTACACAATATACTTTATACGCTTTATTGTCGAAGATGTGTAAAAATATGATAAACACCCATAATAAATTGACAATGTAACAATAGAACAGAAATCTTATAAAAAATAATTATCATCAAATATCAAAACTTGTTAGTAATCAGGAAGTCGTAACTTAGCAATTTGAGTACTGCGGGCATCTGAGCTCGATCTAAAGATCTCTTGAGCAATGTTACCAGATATACGGTAATTACCGTAGATGCACGGTATATTTGACCAAAACATACTACGATAATGATCCATTATTTTTTGAATATAAATTACCGTGTAAATAATAGTCGAATCCAAATTCAAAATTACTGTAAAAATGCTTGAAATGAAACGCACATGCCCATTATGTAGACTTAATCAGCAACACTAGCCGCTGCTGTTGGGGAAATTCCCAAAATTTCATTGTTAGTTCGATCATGTAATCCGGCAAAATGAAGAAAACCTTTAGCAGTAGTTTTGTTTTTGTCTAACTTATTTTTAAATGAATAGTGTTAATTAATGCATAAATGTCATTTCAGTTTGTAAAACGTTTATTTGTGTTTACTGTTTATTGGCGCAAGTACTGGATGATGTTCGGCAGAATTTTCTTATACTAATGTCTCGAATACAGCGTTTACCTTCAACTGAAAAATCCGACAAATTTTGGCACGAAGGGAATGGAATTAGCACATGGCATTAAGCAATGTTTTAATTGTTTACAAATAGCTCAGCCAAAGAATTAAAATAGAGAATTATATGTAAATTTCTGCCAACATTTATTCTGAACATTCTTGTAGTCTTTGCCTCACTCCATTGCTTTATGTGAGAGATTGTACAGGCAAAAAAAATGACATAAAAGCAGAGAAAATCAAAATCTGATAACGAAGACCGTTCAAGAAAAAAGGAAGCCTTTTGGCTAAATGTTGTTGTACCCAGAAAAATGGAAATCTGTAGATTTTTACAATCAAATGATATTATTTACAAAACAACCTCATAAAAAAGTAATTTAGTACAAGTAATTTAACGTTTTATTTTATTTTTTCATGGCCAACTTAATAGCATTGTATTTTAAAAATAAGTTCAAGGTAATCTAACATAAACACGAAATTCGATATATAAATATACAACCAAAAACCGAATTTACATAGCTTACACTTAACCTGTAAGTTCACCGATATAAGAAATATAACCTTTAGTTATAAAGAATATAAATATACAAAGAGAGCTAACATCACCCCTCGCTCTGTTATGCGCCTTTTTTAAAAAGGAAATAGAAATAAAAATATGAACTAAGTGGATTGAGACAACCGTCTGGTCTGAAGGATGGATGGAGACTGACTGACTAGTGGGATGGATAGGCTTTTTAG